>OY747717.1:5487500-5557500 GCA_963556495.2 Valencia hispanica | reverse complement strand
GGGAACGGAGCGGCGAGCAGAGCATCGCCTGGCTGAGAGCACAAGTGGAGTACCAGAGCCAGAGTCATCACCAGGTAAGTGATTTTTTTATTTTTTAATTGACACATTTAGACAAATACAAACTGCTTTCCCCTCACCTGTGTACGACGGAGTAGGTTGTTGTCACGTTGCTTATTACAGCCACATTAGAGGGCACTGTGTTTTGATTTTGATATCAAACATTTGGCTTATTGTCAAATAAGCCAATGGTTATTATCTATAACCAACGCTGCTCCCAATAAACAAAGTAATGTTTACATCCCTGATTTAATTTGCACTGTTTGCATCACTTTAAGTAACATTTCTGCTGCTGTTATTTGCTCATCTGTTTATTTTTTTGTTACTTTTTGTAAATAATGCGTTTAATTTTTAATGCACAACTACACATGCACATTCTGTAATTATTTTTATTAGTATACTATGTTGCACATTTAAATCCGAGGATGCCACTTTATTTTTAATGACTGCACAGTACTTTGGTTTTGTAATTTTGTCCTTAATGTACATATATTATTCTTAATTTCTGCTTCTGCCTAAATGCTTCTATTACCTGTCACTTTGCTGCTGTTGCAGCTGAATTTCCCATTTTTTATTATTCTATTCTTATTTATCTTATTTATATTATCTTATTTATCATTTTGCACAATTCATCTTTCGATTAGAACACACCACACTGAGGTGAGGATACATTTTGTATTTTTTGTGGGTCAAATAACTCCATGTTGGAGTTATTTTATGTATTAAAACTTTGTACGTTATTAGCTTTTAAAAACACAATATTTAATAAAGTCAAAGATGAGAGCTTTGATTTAAGCTAACATTTATTAAGCTAGCTAAAAGTTATTTGTCAAGAGGTCACTTTGGGCTGGTTGTCTCACTGCTCCAAGGATTCGTTGTCACATGTGACAATCAACCTCATATCAAATGTTTGTCTCAGCTCTTACATGCTAGTAATGAAGTAGTAGGATTTTCTGTTTCCTTAATTGGCAGAACGATTAGGAATTTTAAGTGAAATGTTGTCTTTGAATGTTCTTCTTATCTTGGCTTTTTGTACTTTGACATTAAGCTAAATTGTTTATTATTGTTTTATTTTATGGGATGGGATGGGATGGGAGAAGGTGTTTATATTTGATGACTGTAATGCTTTGTGTATTTGTGCATTATTTCTACATATTGTAACTAATCATCTTATATTGCTTTTTTGTATGTTATTTTTTTATTGATATTTTTAATGTTGTATTTTAGGTAGACATTAACACCTGTTGGGGGACTGCAGATGAAAAATAGCCTCTAGGCTAATTCTGGCACATTTGCAATTTTGCTGTTAATGTGTTATCCCTAAGAAATAAAACTAAATTTCAAAATTTTAAGTTTCAATAGCCTATTTAAAATTTTAGATCAGAAAATCAACTAAGGAAACATAAAAAAAAAAGTATAAATAAATATAAATACAATTTTCCAGTAAATAACTCAGACATATTTATCAGGAAACAAAACTCTGAAGTTTACTGAGATTTTAAATGTGTTATTTCTGACAGAAAATGCCAGTCCTGTAAGATTTAAAGAGTAACTAAACCCCAAAACAACTTTTTTCTCTCTTAGGGTTGAACTGTCGCTACTGCATTTGAAATTTGTGATTGGTGGAGAGCGGTACATCTCTACGTCACAGACATCGACTGTGTCACAGCAGCCATGGTCTCACAGACACGCCCCGTGGGTTTGGGTATAAAACTATCAGACATACCGGCCCTGTGGCGAGTTTGGAGTTTTGAACGTTAGCCTATGTTCGCATTACCATCCTGTCTCTCTCTCTCTCAGCAGCAGCGCTGACTCAGCGCCCCGAGCCAGCGGCTCTAATTGATACGGCTCGCGGGCGTTGGGCTCCATAAAGCCTCCCTCTACTCCTCTATCTCCGGTGACGACGGAGGAGATCCGCTGGTTCAGGGCGCCGAGCCAGCGCCCCCCTGAGCTCGGTGCTGCTGAGGCAGAGGAAGACAGGAGGAGTCCGGTCTCTGATGGGTAATGCTAACATAGGCTAACGTTCAAAACAGATGAATGTTGATCAGATCGATCAGTCGCAAAACTGCCAACGTGGCTTTGGTCACTGTCCATGTTTCAGTGTCACATTAAGGGAGCTGTCATTGTCCTCCAGAACACACCCCCACATTCCCCCCTCCGCTTTTCCTCCACACTTGGCCATGCCCCTCTGTTCTTCCTGGCACCGCCCACTTTGTAGAATTTTTTAAATGTTGTCTGGGGGCGGGGTTATGATTTTTCAGGGGGTTCAGTTACACTTTAAGTGTTAAAGGTTACAAGATTGGCATCTGGATATTTCCAAAAGTGTAAGTGGTAGCTACCTGCGGCTATCTTCCCGGATCAGAACGACTAATCCGACTTGCCATGAACTTCTCGAACGGGAGAGACTGTGAGGAAGAAGCTGCAACATGACTGCATCAGTTGGCCTAGATCTATTTATCTTATGTTGCAATAACTAAAGTTACACGCTTGCACAGCGCTCAATGAGACCTACTTGATGCAGCCATGTTGCAGCTTCTTCCTCACAGTCTCTAGAGGTGGTCATGGCAAGTCTAAACCTGGGAGAAGTCATCCTGATCCGGGAAAAGAGTTGCATGAACCTCTTAGGCTACACTTTTGAAAATATCTTTTAAATTGAACTCTTAAATCTTATTGGACTGGCATTTTCTGTCGAAAATAGCTGATTCTCAACAAAATTCAAAGTTTTTTTCCGATATTTTTTTTTTCTTGCAAATGTCTGACTTTACAATGTCAGAAATTTAGATATTGAAAATGTATGCTTTAAATAATGGAAATTTCTGCAAATTTTCGACTTATCTAAATCAGGGAATTTCCGAGTTTTTTCTGGAAAATATGTTAAATTAATCTCAAATTATTATTATTTTTTTTACTCCAAATTATTTTTCTTTTGTCCACAATGGCCCAAATATTCCGTTGTACCTACAGTGGATCAAAAAAGTATTTGGCAACCACAGATTGTGCAAGTTGTCTTATCAAAAAAATATGAGAGGTCTGTAATTTCCATCTTAGATACACTTCAACTGAGAGAGACAGAATGTAAAAAAGAAATCCAGTAAATCACATTGTATGATTTTCAAAGATTTATCTGTATAATGGTGCAGTAAATAAGTATTCAGCACCTGCAAACAAGCAAGAATTCTGGGTCTCACAGACCTGTTACTTGTTCCCTAGGAAGCTCTCATATCCTTCACTCGTTACCTGTATTAATGGCACCTGTTTGAACTCGTTATCTGTATAAAAGACACCTGTCCACACCTTCAAACAGTCAGACTCCAACCTCCACCATGGCCGAGACCAGAGAGCTGTCCAAGGACACCAGGGACTAGATTGTACACCTGCAAAAGACTGGGATGAGCCAATCTACAATAGACAAGCAGCTTGGTGAGAAGAGATCAACTGTTGGAGCAATTATTAGAAAATGGAATAAATACAAGATCACTGACAATCTCCCTCGACCTGGGGCTCCATGCAAGATCTCACCTCATGGAGTACACATGATCTTGAGAATGGTGAGGAAACAGTCAAGAACTACACGGGTCAATGACCTGAAGAGAGCTGGGAACACGGTAATAAAGGTTACTATTAGTAACACACTGTGTCATGGATTGAAATCTTAGAGCGCTCAAAAGGTCCCCCTGCTTAAGCCAGCACATGTCCAGGCCCGTTTAAAGTTGGCCAGAGACCATCTGGATGAACCAGAGGAGGATTGGGAGGATGTCATGTGGTCAGATGAGACAAAAACAGAACTCTTTGGTATAAACGCCACTCGCCGTTTTTGGAGGGGGAAGAATGCTGAGTTGCATCACAAGAACACCAGCACCACTGTGAAGCATGGGGGTGGAAACATCATGCTGTGGGGCTGCTTTTCTGCAAAGTGAACAGGACGACTGATCTGCATTAAGGAAAGCAAGAATGGGGCCATGTATCTGGGGATTTTGGGCCAAAATCTCCTTCCATTAGCAGGTACGTTTACATGTGCAAAATGTATTTAATCTGATCGTAGTTCGAATTAGAATCGGGGTCCTGAAAAAATGTATACGATGTATACGGTTCGATCGGAATAAATATTTTTGACATGCGTAGAACTATCTAACATATCGGAATCGGCCATAGAAGAAGAAGCGGACTTCCGTTGTAAACAAACATGGCTGCGTGCATTTAAAATGGAGCGGTACAATGTTTTTTTTAAAGCGTGCTTTTATTTTTTCTGGTAACCTTTTTACATCTACAAGCCTGTATTGTTGTGTACGCATTCATATTCTAATCCAAAAATCCATTTACTTTTTACAGACGTAAGGTACGTCTACGCATGACACGCAGTAATGACCCACATTCGGAAGAAGTGTTTACATGCACAGCGATCGGAAGAACAATGGGCGTAACCCAGCCGTCTCAATAGGAAGAAAATGTCGATTTGAATGAGTGGGATCGGGTAAGAGTATTCCGAATTGTCATGTTTACATGATGGATTTTTATTCAGATCAGGCTTTTAATCCGATTACTTGTGTCAATATAAACATTGCCACTGAGAGCATTGAAGATGAAACGTCACCGGATCTTCCAGTGATCCCAAACACATCGCCCGGGCAACGAAGGAGTGGCTACATGAAAAGCATTTCAAGGTTCTGGTCTGGCCTAGCCAGTCTCCAGACCTCAATCCAATTAAAGAATCTTTGGAGGAAGTTGAAAGTTCATTTTGCCCAGTGACAGCTCCAAAACATCCCAGCTCTTGAGAAGATCTGCATGGAGGAATGGGTCAAAGGGTCTCAAAGATCTTGGAGTCAGATCTGTTACAGATTGTGAACTCATCTTTAATGTCGGTGTTTTCCCAGAGCCCCTGAAAACAGCTGTAATTAAACCCCTGCTGAAAAGAGACAATCTGGACAAGACACAAATGAACAACTACAGGCCCATCTCCAATCTTCCATTTTTAAGTAAGATCATTGAAAAGGCTCTTTTTCATCAGTTAAATAACTTCTTAAGACAAAGCAACTGCTATGACGTCTTTCAGTCAGGTTTTAGACAGCACCACAGCACTGAGACTGCTCTGACCAAAGTCATCAATGACATCTGTTTGAATACTGACAGTCGAAAAATGTCAGCGTTAGTTTTACTGGATCTCAGTGCTGCATTTGATACTGTTGACCACATTATTTTACTCAAACGACTGGAGAACTCGGTGGGGCTCTCTGGCACTGTACTAAACTGGTTCAAAACGTACTTAGAGAACAGGAAGTACTTGGTGTCAATAGGTAACTTTACATCTGAGCAGACGGGAATTACATGTGGGGTTCCCCAGGGTTCCATCCTGGGACCTCTTCTGTTTAACATCTATATGCTCCCACTGGCACAGGTAATAAATAACAACAATATAAGTTACCATAGCTACGCAGATGACACACAGATATATATTAGAATGTCACCAGAAGACCAAGGGCCTGTACAGGCTCTTGGCAAATGCACTGAGGAAATTAATGACTGGATGTGCCACAATTTTCTGCAGTTGAACAAAAACAAAACTGAGGTTATTGTCTTTGGAGCTAAAGAGAAAAGATTGAAGGTCACCACAAGGCTTCAGTCCATACATCTAAAAACCACCAACCACGTCAGAAATCTGGGTATAGTGATGGACTCAGACCTAAACTTTGAAAAACACATTAAGCCAATCACAAAATCAGCCTACTATCACCTTAAGAATATCTCAAGGATAAAAGATCTGATGTCTCAGCAGGACCTGGAAAAACTAGTCCATGCATTCATCTTTAGTCGGCTTGATTATTGTAACAGCGTCTTTACAGGTCTACCTAAAAAATCAATTAGGAAACTGCAGCTCATCCAGAACTCTGCTGCTCGAGTTCTCACTAAGACCAAAAAAGTGGACCACATCAGTCCAGCTCTGAGGTCTTTACACTGGCTGCCTGTTTGTCAGAGGATAGACTTCAAAGTTCTGCTGCTGGTCTATAAAGCTCAGAATGGTTTAGGACCAAAATAGATCGGTGATCTCCTGACCCAGGATGAACCTACTCGACCCCTCAGGTCATCTGGATCCGCTCTTTTATCAGTTCCCAGAGTCAGAACCAGACATGGAGAAGCTGCGTTCAGCTTCTATGCTCCACATGTCTGGAACAAACTCCCAGAAAGCCTCAGATCAGCTGAAACACTCAGTTTATTTAAATCCAGGTTAAAGACCCACCTGTTCTCAGCTGCTTTTGATTAGGTTTTTATTCTAAGTTTTAAATCTTCACGGCTTCTTTTCAGATAATTATTTTTATTTTTTTTGTTCATTTTAAATCATGGTTTTTATTCCTGTCCTTTTGCTTTTTCTGCACCCTGCTGTAATGCTTTTGATGTTTTATGTAAAGCACTTTGAATTGTCTTGTAACATGAATTGTGCTATACAAATAAACTTGCCTTGCCTCAAAATACCAGCTACAGTTTGTGCAAACCTGGTGAAGACCTACAGGAAACGTTTGACTTCTGTCATTGCCAACCAAGGTTACATTACAAAGTATTGAGGAGAACTTTTGTTACTGACCAACTACTTATTTTCTGCACCATTACACAAATAAATTCCTTAAAAATCATACAGTGTGATTTCCTGGTTGTTGTTTTTTTTAACTTTGTCTCTTACAGTTGAAGTGTAACTATGATGAGAATTACAGACCTCTCTCATCTTTTTAAGTGAGACAACTTGCACAATCGGTTGCTGCCAAATACTTTTTTGCCCCACTGTATGAGCTTTAGTGAAGAGATGCATGAATTAATCCATTTTATTCGTTTCTTCCTGAAGACAATGTAACTAAAGCTGCTCTAAATGAGCACAAATTCATCTCGTTAATTAAAGTTTTCAGGTTGAATTAGAGAAAACTATTTTTTGGCCTGCAGTCCGTTTTTCTTCTGTATTGTAAATAATAAGGGCTCCTCTTTGGAGACCCTCATCGCTCTTCGTTAGAGCGAGCCAAACGTCTACGTTTCCTGGTCACTTTTTGGACAAACTGTGAAAGAAAAATGGCGTGAAGCGGGAAAACTATAAACATTTGAGCTGCTGCCATGACATTAACCCAGATAAGAAGATAATTTTGGATTCTTTTACTCCCCTTTATCCATCATCACTTCCTGAGCACAATAGTCAGGCCAAACATCGGCCTTAAATGGCTTTGTGTTTCATCCAGAGGCTTTAAAAAAAAAAGACAAATGAAAAGAAAACCTTGGATTAAGAGTGTTAGGAAAATGTTCATCCACTAAACAAGACGGGTCCAAACCCCAACAAACAATTATGTCTGCAGAGAGGATCGTCAGGGCAAACCTGTACGTGTCTAGAGTCAGGAAAACCTGCCACGACACGATTCTTAGTTTTCGTTTAAGCCTGACATG
Organism: Valencia hispanica; assembly: GCA_963556495.2. NCBI lineage: Eukaryota > Metazoa > Chordata > Actinopteri > Cyprinodontiformes > Valenciidae > Valencia > Valencia hispanica. Next base: position 5,550,030 of record OY747717.1, on the reverse strand, counting down.
TCGGAAAATAAAGAAATGAGAGACGGTTTAAAACCTTTCGCTTAACAGAAAGGATAATCTTGAGTTTAAATAAAGGAAACTGGACTTTTCTTCTCGTCTCTCATCCAATAGGCTTCTCCAGTTCTGACGAAACGTTTGAGACAAGAACAGTCCAGTTGCCTTCATTTTAACTCATGTCCTGGATGACTGAGAATCTACACCAACGAACACAAAGGATCCAATTGTGTTTGTGTCTCGTTTTCCCAGATTGTGCTTGAAGCGACCCGGGGTTCTTCAGTAAGGAGTGACATCGCCATCGACGACATTATGCTGGACAGTGAACCCTGCCCAGGTGAACCTCTTATCGTGAATTAAATTGGAAAACACAATCTGAGATCCGATGCAGATTCCTGACTCCTTCATGTTTCCCCGCAGAGACGGAGGTCGGAGTCGCCGTCGGAAGCTCCAACGAGATCGAGTAGAACGAGGCGAATGTCTGCAGTAGGATGCATGAACCTCCACCCACCTCTCTTACTTTTCCCACTTTTATTTTTGCACATCAGACAACCCAAAAGCGTTGTTGACTCCTACATGTCAGCCGGAACATGTGGATTATAGAAACTCTTGATGAGGTTCAGTTTTCATGGGGCAATATGTCAAGTTATGTCAGGCTTTCTCTCTGCACTGATGCACCAGAGGGTGTTAAACAGTGTTTTCCCTCACACTTATATGCATTAGATTAATGCTCATTGCTTAAATAAACCCCAAAATGTTGATAAATATGACTGTTTGTTGTCACATAAAAAAAAGAAAAAGAAAATCCAGACGCGGGAATCATTGAGATTCACTCCCAAAAACAAGCCACAAGAAGATGAAACCATTATATTCAGATTTATTTCAACATCATATATAAGCTGTACATTTGTGAAAAGGGAGAATTAGTGGAGCGTTCAGAGAGTCTTTTGGTCCTCAGAGCGCGTTACAAGATCAGAGTCCCGTCGTTTGGGTATTTCATAGACGCCATCTGCTGAGTCATCGCCAGAACGCCCTGGAACCCGGTGCTGAGTCCAGACATGTGCTGGAAGTACGCCTCCTTTTCCACCTGGACGGACAGATTGTTCACCCCCGCGTCTTTCAAGATGGCCGTGACCTACAGATGGGGAGATGTTGCAATCAAATGGTCAGAAAAAAATTACTTTTATGCATTAAACATTACTTTAGAGTAGTGATACGATAGGCTTTAACATATTGGTATCCGTCCCATCTGTAAAACTGGGCCGATTTAACAACTGATGTTTAAGGGGGTATTTGGTCATGTGACAGTGATGGGGACGCTGCAAAGGATTTTCACAAATGGGTAGATATCTCTATCTCTCTCTCTCTCTCTCTCTCTCTCTCTCTCTCTCTCTCTCTCTCTCTCTCTCTCTCTCTCTCTCTCTCTCTCTCTCTCTCTCTCTCTCTCTCTCTCTCTCTCTCTCTCTCTCTCTCTCTCTCTCTCTCTCTCTCTCTCTCTCTCTCTCTCTCTCTCTCTCTCTCTCTCTCTCTCTCTCTCTCTCTCTCTCTCTCTCTCTCTCTCTCTCTCTCTCTCTCTCTCTCTCTCTCTCTCTCTCTCTCTCTCTCTCTCTCTCTCTCTCTCTCTCTCTCTCTCTCTCTCTCTCTCTCTCTCTCTCTCTCTCTCTCTCTCTCTCTCTCTCTCTCTCTCTCTCTCTCTCTCTCTCTCTCTCATAAACCACAGACTGGGATGGATGGATGGAAGGAAGGAAAGAAGTTTAGACAAATAGAAGATTTTAATCATCACTTCATTGTGTGAAACAATTTAGCAGTTAGACTATCATTAATGTTTAAAGCTCCGCTTCGAGTTGTGGTAGAAAACAGGATTTGGTGCCAACCTGCTGGATGATCCGTTGCTCCACCACGTCCGACATGACCTGCAGGTGGACGGTCCCGGCGATCACGTTGGCCGAATGCCTCCAGAAATGAGGGTCTCTGTACGACAAAACTCCTTCAATCTTCTCGATCTGCAACGGGACAAAATAACTCGGGGATCATTGTAGGGTAACAAGAGCTCAAATCACCAGGGAACATTTTATATTAAACATTCTTTTCTGGATCATAATTATTCAGGTGATTTTCGGCTCCTGATTCAAAGGTTTTCAGTTTGGCAGTGTATTAAAAAAAAGGCTACAAGGAATTCAATTCAGGCTGCAAATCATTGGGAAAAAAAACTACACTGAGATAAGACGCTTTGTTTTTTTGTTTTCTTTTAATGCCTTTTCTATAAATAATTGACAGGAACATTTTAAAAGACTAGATATTTCGCTCCATTATGGACCTGAACCTGTGAAACTGCATGAAAGCACTAGTGGGTGCCACTGGAAATCCAAGAAGGAATGAACATGTCTTAGCATGATGTAGTTACACATCAAGAAACGGCATCAGAGGAAATACATTTCAAAATTCAAGTTAGTAACAACGCTACAACAGAGGCAACTTTATCCTCCCACCCCTTCAAAAAAAACTGGCTGCAATGAAGATTTGCAGAAGGTGCAATAAAGAAGCCTTGGAACTATATTTCTAAATGGAATGCAGCCAGAATTGAATGGGTGCGATGAAAACATATAAAGGAGAGCTTTAGTTTCTTCTATCTTTTTAAAATTGGCAACAATGAAAGAGTTGTGAGTGAATGCTAGAAAGGAACACTTTATACATGTGTAACGGTACACTATAGTCACGGTTCTGCATGTTTTCGGTACACTTAAATCAAGAAAAACAAACATAAAATGTCCATATGACTTTTTATTTTATTATTTCGATCAGCAATAAACAGAGAACCTCTCTCTCCTAAATTCGTTCCTTTCAATTCCTGAAACTAATTGGATTTTATTACATTCTATAAACTTACAAAAGTTGAAAGTATAAAACTGACTGGAGATTTGATTGATTTTCTTTATAAATAAAATAGTACAAGCAGACATAGCCAGAGTAGAAAACAGTATAACCAATTGAAAACAGTCAGTGTTAATGTTTAGAAATGTTTAAATAATACTTTGCCCACATTTGAGCCAGCTGTACTTGAATGTAGCATGGGCAGCTGTTGGGAAAATCCCTTCATATCAATGGGGATTCCACCGACTTTTATCCAAAATAAGGAGTTTGGGCTGATTGGATGCTACTGGTAGCCATGTGGACGTCAGCTGGTTTTTCTCTAGTATCACTGATGTTTATATTCAGCTTGACATTGTTTCAGGTGAGTCATTCAGTTCAGTGCAGAGCGGATGTAATGAAAAGAGCTGAAAACACATGCTTAAACAGGAACCTTGGACTATAGTCCTAAATTCGCTGGACTCTGAATTTAATACAGCTGAGAAGATGTGCTGGAAGCTCTGCTTTGGTGCTACAATTTTATTTAATAATCCCTTCTGAAGCTGTAAAAAACATAAACTTAAAGGGATATTTCACACCTAAGTGAAATTTAGTCTGTTGCCATATTCTCCAGAGTTAGATAAGTGAGAAAAATAATTTTGTAAACAGCCCCAGTCATTCTCCTAATCTGGCAGCCATCTGTTAACTTTAGCTTTCCATAAACAATGGAAGTGAATGGTAATGGCTAGCATTTCGTGCGCAAAAGTATAAATAAAACTCAATGATCCCAATTATTCCTGGTGACGTCAATAATCATTGATTGCAAATGAAAATAAGTAACACGAAGGAATTACAGGAGCAGATTTAAACTTGGGACGACATTAAGACAAAGCTGTTAAGACGGTAGGACACGAATCAGCGCCCCCCGAAAATACACCTAAAAGTGATTTACTTTACAAAACACGCCTTTTCAAATAGGGATGTGTATTGGCAAGAATCTGGTGATACATATTGTATCACAATACAGGGGAGACGATACGATATATTGTGATACGAGTATTTTTAAACTTCATTAGAATTTTAAACTGAATTTAACTGTAGAAAAACAAAACAAAAATACATAGCTTTCGAATATCGAAACAATATCGGGACATAAAATATCAGAATATATCAGCGTATTGATATTTTCTTATAGGAATGTAAGAAAATATCGACACACCGATATCGCAATATTTTATTTCTCGATATTGTATCGATATTCAAAACACAAATATCCTTTTTTTAAGGATTTCAATGGAACCATTAATAATGACAGTAATTTTTGTACTAAAGTCTAAAGTATAACTGGTAGTTTGTGGCTGTTTTCATCTTCTTCGTTCCAGTGGATCAACTAGATGTAGTAATAAAACTGAATGTGTTAAAGTTTGAAACAGGTTGGATTGTTTAGAAAGCTGTGACAGTTTTCCTACTGTTAAATTGAGTTTAAAAAAAAATCACAATATATAGTCATAGTATCGCGATATATCGTATCACCCCCCATGTATCACCATACATATCGTATCGCCAGATTTTTGCCAATACACATCCCTAGTTTCTTACATCCGTAGTTTACAGTCATTAGGGTGAAATGTTGTAAATGTTATACAGCAACACTGATTGTCAGCCAGACGTCACAATTATAGTAATTCATAACAGCCCAGCAACACCCAAAGATTTACAGTAAATAAAAGATTACTTACAGCTTCGTTAAGTATCTGTATAAAAACAAATGGATGGGACTGCTGTGTTCTTTAGACACAGTACCATCTTTCTGGTTTCTTCTTTGTGATACGATTATTGAGGTCAGCAGGAATAACTGGGATCATTATTGAGTAATTTTTATGACTTTTGCACACAAAATGCTAGCCGTTACCATTCGCTTCCATTGTTTATGCTAAGCTAAAGCAAAGGGACGAGATCAGAAGAATGACTGGGCTGGTTCAAAATGCTTTTTCTCACTTATCTAACTCTGCGGAAGAGGGCAACAGACTGAGTTTCACTTAGGGGTGATTTATCCCTTTAAAGGGATTTAGGGCTGATCATCACATGCGACCCCTCACCTTTTCCAACACGCTGTTCAGGTCCTTCTCGTGTTCCGGAGGAGTTCGTAGTAGGAGAACCTCGCAGGCGTCCTTCAGTAAAGGGATGACGCTGAGAAAAATGAGCGTGGCGATGAAGAGCGAGCAAATCGGATCGGCGATCAACCAGCCGAACTGACGGATGAGGATGGTGGAGATGATCACTCCGACGCTGCCCAAAGTGTCCGCCAGAACGTGGAGGAACACTCCTGGAAGAAGAGCAGAGGTTCAGGGACTCGTTCATCAGCTCCCTTAAGCCCCGGCCTTCTGGCACGCACCCCTCATGTTGGCATTCATGCCACCGCCGCCCGAGCCGTGGGAGTGGCCGTGGCCGTGTCCTCCGTGGGAGTGGCCGTGTCCGCCGTGGGAGTGCTCGCCGTGGGAGTGGCCGTGATGAGAGTGTCCGTGTTCGTGCGAGGAGCAGCTTTTGCCTCCGTGGGCGTGAGCGTGGCTGAAGGCGCAGATTCCCACCAGGTTGACCAGCAGACCTCCAACAGACACGGGCTGCAGAGGGAACAGATAGATCCAGAAAACCCATGTGTGAACGTGAGACTTTAAACAGTAAATCTGTCCACTGCTGGTTGTTGCTGTTCTGAGGTTGTAGCGACCTCCGTTAAAAGACCTGATGGCTGTAATATGAAAAAGGTTCAGCAGAGCCAGGGTAACCTGTAGATGATCTAACTCCGTTTAGCTCTGAGGACTAAAGGAGGACCAATAAAAACGTTCCATCCACTCTGTGGGTTTCTAAAAATTGTTTATTTTCCCTCATCTAGAGTGTTGAAGGCACTAAAAACTTTTACCAGATGGATATAAAAGATACAGACACATCCAAATGTAATCTGGGAAACATGACCTGCTCTGCTTTGCAGGGACGGGGCTAAATCAACGACAATTCTGGATGGAAACCCATTAGAGGCTGCAGGAGACCCGAGACTGGGATGGAGCTTCACCTTCCAGCAGGACAGTCAGCCTAAACATCCAGCCAGATTTATTATGGATGGTTTAGATTAAAGTATATTCATGTCTTGGAATGGCCTAGTCAAAGTTGAGACCTTGATCTGATTGATGCTCAAAGCAGGTCTCGATCCAATCAAGTATTCAAGTAAATTATTATTAAATCCCTACAAAATAGTATTATTAAATAAAATTATTATAAAAGGTGTTTTTGCCAAATTATATTGATTATAAATCTTTATTAAATTATTGCTAAATCATTATTATTATTATTATTATTAGATTGTTTAAATTATTGCCAAATTATTTTTACGAAGTTATTTTTATTCAAATTTTACTATTAAGATATTAATTACTAAATTATTATTCAATTATAATAAAGCATTACATTATTGTATTATTATTAATGATACATATGTATTATTAAACAATGCCTAATTTATATTACTGATATATTACTAAACTTTCTTCTTATAAATTATACTAGAATTCTTAAATTACTAAATTACATTTATTATAAATTGTTATTACTACTATAAGATCATTATTACATTACTATATTATTAAGTTATAAATATTAGATTTGTAATTTATTTTTTACTAAATTATTTTTATCATAAATTATTATTATTAAATTACTAAATGATTATTGTAGTTGTAAAAAGTTATGAAAACCTTGTTTAGTTTTCAAAGTAGGAAACATATATCCCTAACCATCCTCTCTGTAACACATTCATTCATAAACAGCTCCCCTCTGTCATTTAATCAGCTGGACTGGATCCGGATCCGTTCTGTGGGCCATCCTGACCTCATAACACCAAGTTATCCCAGCAAGTTTTTTCCTTTGGATCCTATTTGCTAATAATATTCATCCAAGGTTACTACAGGCTTTCTGTCAAACATCTGGAAACTTTTAAAACACCCCTGACTGCATTTATTTTAAAAGAGCCGATGAAGCTCTTCCAGAACACAACTGTTTTCACTCTGGACTTTGTTTACTTTGGCCTTTTATCTTCAGTTTATAGACAAAGTTTAGAGCAACATGCAGCTGGGTCATGAAGGAAGATAATGCATCGTGTAGATCAGCTCACAGTCAGCATGTCGGTGTTTATGTTGGGAGGATCCAACAGACGGGTGACCGACTCCATGAACACGAAGAAGGCGATGACCATCAGGAAAAGGCCGTTGATGAAACCGGACAGGATCTCCACTCGACCGTACCTAAAAGAGGACGACAGCAGAGCTTCACTTAACATCCAGCTGGATCTGAAAACGGCCAGCACTCCTCAGAGGGTCTTTACCCGTAGGAGAAGATCCTGGTGGCTTTCCAGCGGGTCATTAGGGCAGCGAACAGGCCAAGAACCAGAGCGGAGCAGTCGAACAGCATGTGGAAGCCGTCGGAAATGAGTCCCAAGCTGTTGGTCCAGACGCCGTAAAACAGCTCCACAAATGTGAAGGCCTGCGCAGAAAGACAGTGAGTGACCAAAAAGCAGTATACTTTGCAGGATCATATGGGGTACTTTGCTGAAGTACCCCGTAATCTTCAGCAAAGTACCCCGTAATCTTCAGCAAAGTACCCCGTAATCTTCAGCAAAGTACCTCGTAATCTTCAGCAAAGTACCCCGTAATCTTCAGCAAAGTACCCCGTAATCTTCAGCAAAGTACCCCGTAATCTTCAGCAAAGTACCTCGTAATCTTCAGCAAAGTACCCCGTAATCTTCAGCAAAGTACCCCGTAATCTTCAGCAAAGTACCCCGTAATCTTCAGCAAAGTACCCCGCGATCTTCAGCAAAGTACCTCGTAATCTTCAGCAAAGTACCTCGTAAGCTTCAGCAAAATATCTCGCAATCTTCAGCAAAGTACCCCGTAATCTTCAGCAAAGTACCCCGTAATCTTCAGCAAAGTACCCCGCGATCTTCAGCAAAGTACCTCGTAATCTTTAGCAAAGTACCTCGTAAGCTTCAGCAAAATATCTCGCAATCTTCAGCAAAGTACCCCGCAATCTTCAGCAAAGTACTCCGTAATCTTCAGCAAGTACCCCGTAATCTCCAGCAAAGTACCCCTGAGATCCTGCAAAGTACTCCTGAGATCCTGCAAAGTACTCCTGAGATCCTGCAAAGTACTCCTGAGATCCTGCAAAGTACCCTGAAAGTTCTAGCAGAGTAACCTGTAAGGTCAGTGAAAGTAACCTTTTATGGTTTGGGATTGGATTGTAGCCTATAAGTATTTACGAAATCACGAAGTAGTAACATGCAAGTTCGAGGAAAAAGAATATGTAAATTTAGAAAAATGAACACTCAGAACCCAGGGAAACCACAGAAATGATGTTTTATGGTTTTGGAACTAAGAATAATCTCCTATTTTGGAAGCAGAAAATATGAACAGATTAGAGAAGTAAAATTCAGGTAATTAAAGCTTTGAAGACCTTTTCTCTGGAGGTTAGCGTCTCGTTTCCTTTGGCTGACCTACCAGGTTGAGACACAGAAAGTAGAAGATCTGCCTGGAGTCGTATTCCTCCAGGATCTGTTTCAGCGAATCTTTGATGAATCGTGGGAGAGACTGGGATGTGTGCTGCAGGGCGTCGCCCATGAAGTTGTACAGAGGGGTCCCTTCAGGAGAATAACCCACCAAGGTCCCCTTCTGCCCCTTCTTCGATGGGGATGAGAGAATACTGGATGCTGCAGAGGACAGACGTTGTTCATGAAGACAGGCCGAGGTGTGACGGGTGTTTCATCTCCGTTTGTTACCTACCCATGACGAAGAAGACGGCGCTGACTATCACTCCTCCGGAGAGCACATGCTCCGTGCTGACCTGCTCTGGTGGTTTGCTCATGGAGCGGAGCTGATCCGTCAGCGGATGAGTCCAGAAGTTAGCCAGCACCAGCGCGCTCAGGAAGAGGCCGAAGGCGCCGTAGCGGGCGCACCTGGGCGCCTCCATTTTAGCGCTGCAGACGGCTTCCACGTAAAATTCCAGGATCATGACGGAGAAGATTATCATCCCGAACGGGAAGATGAGGGAAGACCAAGAGTCAACTTTGCTCTGTGGGAAATATATGCAGAAACTTCAGATGGAAACACCCAGAACCGGACATCAAATTGCTAGTAACATATATTTTTAACGTATGTTTATAAATATTTGTTAATTGCAAAGAATTATTATTTTTTTAATCTATGCTTAAATGGATTTAAGCTATGTAATGACTGGAGCTAAAACTAAACCTGGAAAAAACAAAAGCTGAAAAAAAATTTGAATCTGGGAAATATTTGAATACTTTTTGTTTGCATACATTTCTAGTAAGATTTATAAATAAATACCCCAGATTTCTCAATTTTTTTCTTTTTCTAATAAAATGTAAAAAGTTAAATATACATTTTCATTTAAGTTCAAAAAAGCAGCTAAACGGAAGCTATGGATGGATGGACAGGTGGATGGATGGATGAATGGATGGACAGGTGGATGGATGGACAGGTGGATGGATGGATGAATGGATGGACAGGTGGATGGATGAATGGATGGACAGGTGGATGGGTGGGTGGATGGATGGATGAATGGATGGACAGGTGGATGGATGGATGGATGGGTGGATGAATGGATGGATGGGTGGATGAATGGATGAATGGATGGACAGGTGGATGGATGGATGGACAGGTGGATGGATGGATGGATGGATGGATGGATGGATGGATGGATGGATGGATGGATGGACAGGTGGATGGATGGATGGACAGGTGGATGGATGGATGGACAGGTGGATGGATGAATGGACAGGTGGATGGACGGATGAATGGACAGGTGGATGGACGGATGAATGGACAGGTGGATGGACGGATGAATGGACAAGTGGATGGACGGATGAATGGACAGGTGGATGAATGGATGGACAGGTGGATGGATGGGTGGATGAATGGATGGACAGGTGGATGGATGAATGGATGGACCGGTGGATGGATGAATGGATGGACAGGTGGATGGATGGATGAATGGATGGACAGGTGGATGGATGGACAGGTGGATGGATGGATGAATGGATGGACAGGTGGATAGATGGATGGATGGATGGATGAATGGATGGACAGGTGGATGGATGGATGGATGGGTGGATGAATGGATGAATGGATGGACAGGTGGATGGATGGATGGACAGGTGGATGGATGGATGGATGGACAGGTGGATGGATGGATGGATGGACAGGTGGATGGATGGATGGACAGGTGGATGGATGGATGGACAGGTGGATGGATGAATGGACAGGTGGATGGACGGATGAATGGACAGGTGGATGGACGGATGAATGGACAGGTGGATGGACGGATGAATGGACAGGTGGATGGACAGGTGGATGGATGAATGGATGGACCGGTGGATGGATGAATGGATGGACAGGTGGATGGATGGATGAATGGACAGGTGGATGGATGGATGAATGGACAGGTGGATGGATGGATGGATGGATGGATGGATGAATGGATGAATAGGTGGATGGATGAATGGATGGACAGGTGGATGGATGGATGAATGGATGGACAGGTGGATGGATGGATGGATGAATGGATGGACAGGTGGATGGATGAATGGATGGACAGGTGGATGGATGGATGGATGAATGGACAGGTGGATGGATGGATGGATGAATGGACAGGTGGATGGATGGATGGATGAATGGACAGGTGGATGGACGGGTGGATGAATGGATGGATGGATGGATGGATGGACAGGTGGATGGATGGGTGGATGAATGGATGGACAGGTGGATGGATGAATGGATGGACAGGTGGATGGACGGATGGGTGGACGGATGGGTGGGCGGATGGATGGACAGGTGGATGGATGGATGGACAGGTGGATGGATGGATGGACAGGTGGATGGATGGATGGACAGGTGGACGGGTGGGTGGATGAATGAATGGATGGATGGATGGATGGAAGACCTCAGTGGTCGCTGCCAGGACGACCACCCAGGGCAGCAGCACGGCAGCAGAGACCAGGTTGTCCAGGGCGTAGAGTCGTTTGGTTCCACCGATTTCTACAGACAGTTTCCGGGAGGCCGTGTGGAAGCCCACCTTCAGACAGAGGGAGACCACCAGCAGCACGACACCGCCCTGCCGACCGGTTGGGTGGAGAGAACGGAAACACCTTCAGAAACAAAGCCCACCCTGTTTATACGTAGGTACGAAGGTGCAGCAGCTCCGCTCACTTTATGATCCGCCACTCCTAGCAGTGAGATGGTCGTGTAGAGGAAGTGTGTGAGCGCGCTGTCATGATGTCCCTCAGCTGGGTCCATCACAGCTCGGGTCAAGGCCCAAACGGTTTACGAAGCAGAGAAACCAGACTACATCCACGAGTGGATGAAAGGATACGGTGATGATCTCCCATCTTCGCCATCAGATGATCGTTATCGAAGAGCAGCAGGCAGATCACAGCGACGATGAAGAAAGCAGCACCTCTGGTCTGCAGGGGGCCAGAGAAAAAGCTGTTCAGATGAACCAGAACCTCTTTAATTATCCGGCTCCAATCAGAACTTTACATCCAGAATGCAGTGTTACTTCTAGCCCGTAGGGGCTCTATCTGGCAATTACATAAAACCACAAATTATATTTTTTTTACCAATTTCCTAAAAATATATTGGATTTTTAAAAAGAGGTTTGTATCTGAAATTGACCAAAGAAATGTTTTTTTGTGCGTTTTGTAGCCATTAACAAGATTCTAGCTTAATATTTGCCCACTTCTTGGTTGACTTAACTGGGTTGGGTTATTGGCTTCTCAAATCAGTTCAGTTTATTTATGCAGCACCAATTTACAACATGTTATCTCAACGCAGTTTACAAATAATTAATTAATTAAAAAAAATAAATCCACAAATTTAACAACTAAATCTTATGCAAAGTAAACAAAAATAAAACAGAAAGGAAAGACAGGGCTGAAAGTTTAGTTCAGGGAACCTTGGACGGCCCCCCTCCAGAGTTGGTGAAGAGGACTCCGAGCAGAGCTAGGACCACCACGTCACTGTGTTCGAAAAGCAGCAGAGTTCTACAAGATACAATTTTATTATTTAAATAAATGAATTTTAGGGGATAAATCATTGTTAATTTTATGTAAAATGCTCCAAGAGACACAAAACAACAACATTATGAAACGTTCAAGATATGTACCTTAATGGTCCGCAGAGAGTGAGACCGAAGAAGCCCAGGAGGGAGATAACGCAGCTGAAAACAGCATGTTTAACTAACTTTATCCACTAAAACAAAGAAGAACAGGAAACAGTTTTAATTCATTACAGAAGATTCGTTTTAAAAAAATGCACAAACGGCATGTTTTATACTGAGGGCCAAAAAGGGCAACAATTCAATACATCAATAAGTCTTTGAAGAAAAATTTATGTATATATTAATTTAAATAAATCTGAAAATACTTTACATAAAAATATTTACCGGTAGATATATAAAGTTTTATGTTCCTTTTATCTTATTTTTGAAAATAAATAATTAATTCAGCAAAAGGCGATACATAATGATTCATATATGTATTTTATTAGTTCATTTTGTGTATGTATTCTATTTAATTAGCTCAAAGTCCTGCATTGTTGCATGGAACAACTATTGTTATTGCTTTTTATTATTATCGTTACTTTTATTGTTTTGTATTTTATAATTATTCTTATTTTTATTGTTATGAATAATAATAATATACTTATTAACAATAACAATAAAAAAGTATTATTATTGTTAGAAATAGTATTATTACTATTACTTTTATTATTATCATTAATTTTCTGCCTGTTAATTATTTTCTTCCTATTAATATTATTATTAATACAGTATTCTTATTAAAGTATTAATATCAATAATAATATTATTAGTAATGTTATTTTATTATTAATAATACTATCATCTTCACTAATTATAATATTAAAATTTGTTTTATTCTTATTATTAATAGTATTAGTATTCTTACTGTTATTTCTGTTATTTTAATTCTTGTTGTTAATCAGCCAATAAAAGACAGTGGGCGGGTCTAACACTGCTATAGACAAGGTGATTGGTCTGTTGCTGAGCTGCTGTGCACTTTAAACAGTTGAATGTTATGGTCTATTTTATGAGCCATTGTGACAGCTTAAATTATTTCATGATAAACTGAAGAGCAAGTTAATTTCATGATTAAATAATTACACCCAATTTCAACACATAATTACTAATTTTTTTTTACATTTTTACATTTAATTATACATTACTAACATTTAAAAATATCAGATAAGATTTTTATTTATGGAACGCAGGTATTTTTTTTAATCCACATTTATAAATATATGTTAAACATTATTCCTATATGGGATTGCGTACTTTTGGGCCGCCTAACATCCTGTCCTGATGCAACAGATACATTTTCCTTTCAGGTCGAAGGTCACTTCATATCTTCTGGTAATAATTTAGGACATGATCTATAATAATTATGTAAATAAAACTTGAACAAACAGTTTAGCTGTTTTCCGAGAATACTAACATAAAATGTAACAATGAGATTTCTTTTTTCAGAAGACATTTGGGTTTTTAAGTTGGAGGTTGAAACAAGCTACAAGCTGAATCTGAAAACTTTTATTCATCTTAGCGGATTACAGCAAACTAAAGTGAACACCGAGGTAGAGATGCAACGATCAGTCTTTTACTGGCCGACATCTTTTATTTCCAGGCAGATCTTGATTTTTCAGGTTTCTTTCTCAGAAAAAAAAAAGAGCTGCTGAATTGTGAAAATCTGACTTTTTATTTATATTTTATTTATATATTTTTTTAAATCATGAAATAAAGACAGAAGGAACCCAACAAACCTGCCGCTTTGAGATGACTTTTCCGGATGAAAAGGGTTTTTGAAAGACGAGCAGAATAACAGCACTCCTGCGAAACAAACACAAGAACGTTGTCAAAACACAATAAATATGGAACAATTCAACAATACTAAAGACCGTAGGAGAAGAAATACTCACCCTAACTTTAATATGAAGATGAACTGAACTATATGGACGACTTTGAGGATGTCGTATGATTCAAAGATACCTAAAGCCTTCAGGATCTTTGAGAGGATCAGCAGAACGATGTATCTGGTTAACCTGCAGGGGGGGGGGGGGGGGGTATGGAAACTGTTAGGAAGAAAGCCTTTATATATATATATATAGTTTCAAAAATACATTTTAAGTATTTAAATTATTATTTATTTAGTTAAGAAAATTGAGCCAAAAGTTCAGAGGGAAGGTCCAGCCTTCAAAGAAATCAAGGTGAGTGTTAAAACAACGACAAGGCATCGGCAATAACCTGAGAGAAGCAACCGTTGCGGCCTTTAAATCTGGACAGGGATGCACGACATCTGGATAATGCAATAAATTAAATGTTGTCGCAACTCATATCATGCAAGTATCTTCAAAGAGTCGCTGTGGATGGTGACGGTGCGGTTGGAAAGGATCTCCTGTAGCAGTCAGTCTGAAGACTGTTGTATAACAACAGTCATGACTGTCACTAAATGCTAACAGCTCAATATCCAGCCAGCAGAAAGGATAATCCACAGTAACATGTCCCAGATGACGCCATCGGTCGTTGGCAGACACTGCTAATCCACCTCATTTGCTTTTGTCGCTTCTCTTCAAATCTCTGTCTGGCCGTATGGTTGGAAAGATGTTGGAGTAGGGGATATGATCCTTGCCCTTAAGGTGAATGGAAGAGATGGTTTGAACTTCCTCCTCTCTCTCCTCTTTGGTCCTGCTCTGCATCCATGAAGCCTCCTTTTCAACCCCTTTGGAATTTGGGGTCGCAGTTCAGGTATTATTTGAGCTATTGAGATGCTAATCAGCTGCTCCCAGTTGTAAAAACAATAGCTCGTTGCCATGGTTACACATAATAACTGTCACAACACTCAAAACCAGAGTAAATAATCGTCCAAACATTCAACAAAGATAAAAAGAACAGACCATTACAGATGTTACCTTGAATCGGGGACTTCCACCATTCCCAGTTTCCCTCCTGTCAGGACGTTGCTGCTGTATTTCTCCTCCATGTTGACCCAGTAACAGCTTATTTACGTTCCCAGTATCCTCACCATCACTTTTAGTGGAAAACCTCTTCTTGTGCCGGTCTCGTTTACCGCTGAAGTAAACAGGGCCTCCTCCGGCAGGGGTTCATTCTGCCGCTTCTACCGCCGTCACGTCCTCTGTGCCCGCTGGGTATCAAACAAACACACCCGACCGCTTCGCTGGAGCCCGGAAATATGTCCGCTGTCGGTCGGAAAAAACGATAATTAACGGTAAAGTCCGAAGAGAAGAGAATTGAGTGAGAGCTATCCGAACCGTCCATATAGCCCTGACGCTTCCGCATACGACACACATAGTTTACGTCACGTAAGAGACCTCGTGACGGTGGCTGCTGCGCAGTTCTTAAAGCTACAAGATCTGCTCCCATCCAGCGGTGAAACAACCAACTGAATTTTAAGCTCTAGCCCCGCCTCTATGGGATCAGAACAGTATCACCTTGAAATGAAACTAAAAATATATATTGGCATTGAAAGATATTATTGTAACTGAAAATATTAATTTTGAAACTGACATAAATCTAGTGAAAATGTTTGTATTGAAAGGGATTTTTTTTTCTATGAGACTCATGTATATGCATTGAAAGAAATAACTAAAACTTTCATTTTTTTTACAATGCCAATCTTTTTTCAGCTTCATTCAGGTGATACTGTTTTGACGCTTGTGTGTGCACGCGCATGAGGGGCGGGGCTTCAGCCCCCCATATGTTTGCATGAACGAGGCAGGAGGGAAACTCCGACTGTCCGAGTGGGATCAACATTTTCTTTGCTCCTAATGTGGTTTGTGGAAGGTGATAATCTGCAGTTGGGGACCCGATTTATGACAGTCTTTCTGTAGTCTTTTGAATCAAACATGTTTGATATTATCGCAGGTCCTAGTGTAGTAGTTGTGACTTAAATCAATCAACAACCAATAAAGCTGTTCTCACACAAGCGGAAGCACGAAGCTACAGATCCCGGCATGGGGTCAGGAGCAGAAATAATTTTTCAGGGGTAAGAATCTGTACCCTCGGTTTATTAAACCATGCGCATGGAGTCGTGATCTGTTCCCTCCGTTTATTCAACTGTGTGACCGTGTGGGGGTCCTGTCCGCTTACAGTGTACCCTGGCTGATTGGGGTTGTACTTTGCTGCTATGGCACAGTGGTTAATAAGGAATTTTGCGGGAAGCTAAAATAGCCTCGCTGTAGTCTTTTAAATAGTGTCCCAACAAGATTCAGTGTTTATAAAATCTTTAGTCTGAGACTAAACTGTTAACCCAAGTCTTTAGATGTGAGCTGATAATCTTTAAGAATCTTTTCTAAATCGTTTCAAAGTCTCTAGGTGTACAGAAAGCATAATGTGCTTTGTGGAATAATAATAATTAAAAAATAAGATATAAACGGTTTCTTCTCAGTTTGCCATGGTAGTTGGCGCGGATTACCGCCACCTTCTGGTTTAGAGTGTGTGTCACAATTACGTTTTGCAAGCTAATAAAAAAACAAGTTGCCAGTGTTGTTAGCTTTGCTTACACCAGTCTTAATTGATTTGTTAACGTTATTGACATGTATTTTAAATATATATTGTGGATCTGAAATAAATACAGTTATTTAATATGGTATATATAGTGTGTATTTACATCCCTTCCTACCAAACAGTCTGTAATGAGGAGAGCCTCCAACAAAGACAGGCTACACAAGCATAAAACTTTATCACAAAGACTCCTAGTCTACTGGTCAGTAGAAGAAACTGAGAAGAAACCGTCTATGTCTTTTTTTCTTCCACAAACCACATTATTAGCAATGTAAATGTCTTGTTTCTCGCATCGAGCCTCAGACAGTCAGTTTCCCTCCTGCCTCGTTCATGCAAACATATGGGGGGCTGAAGCCCCGCCCCTCATGCGCGTGCACACACAAGCGTCAAAACAGTATCAGCTGAATGAAGCTGAAAAAAAGATGGCATTGTAAAAAAAAATTCACTTTCAATACAAAAATTTTCACTAGATTTATTTCAGATTCAAAATTAATATTTTCAGTTACAATAATATTTTTCAATGCCAATTTTTATTTTCAGTTTCATTTCAAGGTGACACTGTTCTGATCCCATACACCCGCCTCCCACCCCCCCATTCCGAGGGCGTTTTAACTCCTACGGTGGCCGTCTCATGCCAAGGTTAACATGGCTTCCAGTACTACGACTTCGTCCAGTGTTCCTTCCAGTGATGAGGTTACTTTAGAAAACTACATTGCATTTAGTTACATAGTCAGACGTCTGCGGCGTCGCGAGTAGACAATCTCACTCTGGCATTCGTCACGGTGCAACTGAGTGTAGCCAAAGCACGAAAGGCTTAGCTAGAATTTCCAGGAATGTCCCTCGTTGGCGAATGTATTTCAAAGATGGAGGCTCAAATTTTTTTTTTTTATATAGATATTTTATTCAGAACTTGAACAATACAACAGACCAAAATACAGACTCTCGTAGCGGACGTAGGAACATAGAAAAGAACCGCTAGGGGGCGATCACACATTTAACACAGTAATATAAATCAGCAAGGCAGGGAAAATACAAATATTCAGAAGAGTAAGTTATCCTTGATCTGCTGTGAAATGATTCTGGCTGTTTTCCAATCTTTTATACTACCAATAGAAGCAAAGTACTGTTTAAACTCATTAAGAAAACATTGAAAGGAGGGTTTACCATTTCTCCATTTGCTGCAATGTATGTGGCATTTAACTACAGTGGCGGATTTAGCAAATTGGGGGCCCAAGGCGAAGGTATGTATGCCCCCCCTACAATTAAACAAATGAGTAAGTAAAAGTAAAGGTCATTGGAGGGGGGGAAAAACCATGCCCTTTAAACGCGACACACACTCTATACGCCAAAATGAAGATAGAAAACAAAGTGTGTAGTACTACACAAAGTAATAGTCACAGCTGAACATCAGAGAATAAGAATTCAGATAAGTCTTTGCCAAAATGCCAGGAAAACCAGCACTGTTGATTGAACTGTTTCAAAACTAAAAACATCCTACAAACATACTATATACATGATTGTGAGTGAGTGAGCCTATGAGAGAGAAGAGAAATTGAAGAGAAATTGTCCTCCATATCAGTCCTACTTGTTGACGCCTTCTTACAGCCTTCACACCAACATCACATCGCCGATGTAGGAGCTGTACCTATAAAATAATAATTTAAGAAAAACATTCTTAATAACAATATGGTCTATGAACAAAATGACTGTGGACCAATTTTTGGTCAAATAAAAGGTTGAGTCAATTACCTTAGCTGTCCAGAGGTTGGTGATTGGCTTCTTTCTTCTACTATGAAGTCGGAGATAACAGAAAACAACAGCAGTTAATTATTCTGATTATGATATGTGATTTGTTGTATTGTTAAATGATTACCTTTTCCCTGTTATTTCTCTATCCCTTCCATTCTCTCTTCTTCATCCTCATGCCCTTGTTTACTCTTTTGCTCTCTTTCTTCATCTTCCTCTCTTTTCCGTTCTCCTGCTCTCTATAGCCTTTTTCAGACAGAAGTTCTGGAATATTTGCGGACAATTCCATCCGGTCTTTAACCAGAGTGGTGTTTTCAAATACACCACTTTTTTTTCCAGAATATTGCCTTTTGGCTGCTTTCACACAGCAAGAAACGTACCGGAGGATCCTGATGAATGTCTGGGGGGTGCGGGGAGTGGGGGCTTTGTATGTGGATATTACGTAAACTTAGTGCAGCAGGCGTACATGTCATTTCCCCAAACAAATGCATTATTGCAAAGATGGTCGATGAAACAGCAGATCTACTCACAGGGCTCGTCTTTGTGATGTGTGGAATTTTGCGCACATGGAAACACTTAAGAAACATAGACAAAGAAGCTGAAAGGAAAATAGTGACATTTATACGTCATTAATGTGTGTGCTCACAGCGTTCCCTGCATAGACTTATATAAAGATATAAAGATAAATAAAATAAAAATGATATATTCTTTATATATGTCTATGGTTCCCTGCCCCCCTCCCCTTTTCCCCACCGCCTCACACCCCTCCAGCTTTCCCGGAACATTACCTGATAATCTAAATGTGAACACCATACTGCAAAAAGTCCGCTCTTGTTACCAGGTCTTCATCCGTAAAATTACCGGTGAAGGGTATCCAGACAAAGTCCGGAAGATTGTTTTCAGACACAAAAGCGAAACAGACGAAGTCCGGTAATTACCGTTTTTCATGGCCTGTTTAAAAGGGGCTTAAGACTGTTTGATGCAGTAGTTATTACTGGCAAATCTCCGCCCCTCTTGATTTTTGAGGAATACTATACTGACTTGTATGGGACCTTTGCGAACGATTGCACAACGCTCCTCGGCCGTGAGCTTCTTATGCCAGAGAGCTGGGTCATCTGTGAGCAAGCCTTCAGTGTTTTGGTTGGTGGCAAAGCTCAGCGGTTGACTCACCAAATTGTGGTCATTGTCAAGGTTGGTAACACTGCTGTCTGTGGCGGTAATCACGGGCGGCAACAGGCTGATGTCCTCCTCACCTGGCGGCACTTTCACAGCTAACTGCTGCTGTAGCTGCATGCTCAACATCAGCAATGTTCCTATCTGTATTATCATCCCAAACAGTTGTGGGGAAAAAAATGTGTCTTCTTCTTCTTCTTCTTCTTCTTCTTCTTCTTCTTCTTCTTCTTCTTCTTCTTCTTCTTCTTCTTCTGAGCGGAAGTGGAGTGGAAGGAGAGAGAAAGCGTCTTGAGTGAGTGTTGTTTTTTCCAAACTTTTCTAGTTAATGTTTGTCTTTTGATTTCGTGTTTGTGCTTAAGTTTTACGTGTTTTTTTTGTTATTGTTAGGAGGTAGTGGGCCAGCCTGGGCGGCGATTTTCGCCGACACCATGGCTGGTACAGGTGGCTTCGCCACGCTCACCAGGAAGCATGGTGTTAGAGTAAACACCGGCTTTTCGTGCAGCGTGGAAGAAGTCGCGTTAGCGGTGGGAGAGGTTGTAGGACACAGCTCCGTGAAATCCGCAGCGCGGATGAACGGGGCTGTGGTTCTTTTTGTGTCAAAGGTGGAACTTGCGAACAAACTAGTTGAAGAGGGCATCACGGTGGGGGGGTCATTTGTACAGGTTGTACCGCTGGCACAGCCAGCTACGCGGGTCATCCTGTCGAATGTTCCTCCTTTCATCAGCGATGATTTTTTAAGGAGAGAGCTTTCTAGACATGGGAAAATAGTTTCCCCTATAAAGAAGGTGTTGTCTGGATGCAAATCACCTTTGTTAAATCATGTCGTCTCACACAGGCGTCAGGTCTTCATGATTCTTGCAAATAAATGTGAAGATCTCAATCTGAGACTTCATGTTAAAGTTGATGATTTTGATTATATTTTGTTCGCTTCCTCTTCTACTATGAAATGTTTCGGTTGCGGGGAAGAAAGTCATGTTGTAAAAATGTGTCCCAAAAGAACAGAATCGGGCTCAAATAAGGGGGGAACATCGTCTCCTAGCAACGCCTGGAGCAGTACAAGCAGTGCAGGGAGAGGAGAGCCGCCACAGTCATCTTCTGACGCGGCCGGATCCAGTGTTACAACCGAAACTAGTGAAAACAACAGTTCAGGGAAAACAATAGGTGAAGCTAGTGCGCCAGAGTGTGAAAAAACCCAGCCAAGAACGGCAGAAAAACGGTATGAAAGAGAGGAGGAAGCTGTGGCTGGAGAATCAGTGGAGAGGAGTAGTGTGGTAGCAGGGGGAGAAACTGAAGCCAGTACTAAAGATGCGGAGAAGTCGGAGAGTAGTGCTGGGGGAAAAGAGGAGGTTGAGGGTGAGTGTGAGCCAAGTGGTGAGGAAGAGAGTAACAGAACCTTTAAAAAAACAGCTGAAGAAATGGAGTTAGAGGTTCCTACTTCTGTTGAGAAAAAAAGTTCAAAGAAGAGAAATGTGTCTACTGAGCGAACAGTTGAAACAAGAAACGGTGCAAAAAACAGTAGGCAGATTGGCCTGCATCAAGATCTGTCAGATGAGAGTGACTGTGAGAGTGTTTTTTCTGACATAAGTGACGTGTCACTAAGTCATACCTCAGATGGGAAGGAAAAATTGTACCCTGCTGCAGCAATTAAAAATTTTCTAAATGAAACAAAGAATATGAAGGGGTTGAATATTGAAACTTTCTTCCCTGATGTAAAAGCCTTTTGTAGATCCGTGAAATGTCATATTGCAAACAAGGAAAAGACCAGTTTGACAAATCAAGAGATGTATAGACTGAAGAAACTGTTGGGAAAAATAAGAAAACAGCATTAATTTATGAATATCATGACAAGTGATCTAATCCTACTGGTGGTTATTTTTATTACCTTTCAGTTTTTTCATATCATGGCTGCTATGAATAATTTTAAGGTGTGCTCTTTAAACATAAACGGGGCAAGAGATCCTAGAAAGAGAGCAGTGCTTTTTGAGTTACTGAAATGTAAACGTATGGATGTGATCCTCTTACAGGAAACTCATAGCGATGATATAAATCAGGTTGAGTGGAACAAAGAATGGAGAGGAAGATTTTTTTTCGATCATGGGTCATCGGCAAGTGCGGGAGTGGGGGTTTTATTTTCTGAGACCTTTTCACCAAACTCGGTGAAGGTTGAATCCTTTGTTAAAGGAAGAGCTTTGGCTGTAACAGCAAAATTTGACCTTTTTACAATCGTTGTTTTAAATATTTATGCTCCTAATGTAGGAGCTGACAGGGTAAAATTTTTTGATATTGTAAATGAGAAAATGAAAAATATTAATGTCACAGATTATTTATTTCTGGGGGGTGATTTCAATTGCACGGTAAACGAGAGTCTGGATCGGAACCATATAGAGCCTCATTTGCCGTCAGCACGCATCCTGAAGCGGTTGATCTGCAACCATAGCCTGGTGGACGTGTGGAGAAGGATGCACACTGACTGCAGACAGTATACATGGTCCCACCACAATGAAGGTAGAATCTCTTTAGCTCGGTTGGATCGATTTTATGTTTTTTCACATCATTTTAATGTTTTTAGTGAATGTAAAATTTTACCTGTTGGTTTTACCGATCACGCTTTGGTTCAATGCACAGTCTCTAAGTTGCATGTATCTCCGAAGAGCGCATATTGGCATTTTAACTTTAATATGACTGCCGATAAGGTTTTTAAAGAGGTTTTAGATTTCTATTGGACTAGTTTTAGGCAGAGAAAAGATGATTTTTTATCTCTGAGACAGTGGTGGGATCATGGGAAGGTAAAAATCAGGCAGCTTTGTCAACAGTACAGTCTTAGTGTCACACGCGACATCACCAGATCTGTTAGCGATCTGGAGATTGATATAGTGGAGTGTGAGCGATTATGTGAGACCACAGGAAATCAAGGGCATTTTGAAGCCCTGAAGACTAAAAGGGCCACCTTGGCTAACCTGCTTGATACAAAAGTACAGGGTGCTCTGGTTCGTTCTAGGGTAAAAAACATTTCCCAGATGGACGCTTCCTCCAGTTATTTTTTTGGTCTCGAGAAGAAGCACGGACAGAAGAAAATAATTCATTCCCTGCTGTCAGAAGATGGACTTGAATTAACTGAACCTGCTGCTATAAGGCAAAGGGCAGCCAGCTTTTATGCCTCTCTGTATAAGAGCGAACAGACGGATAATGGAGATACGCTAAAAGATTTTTTAACTGGACTGCCGAAAGTTTCGGATGGAGTGAATGCCATGCTGGCTGAACCTCTGTCAGCAGCTGAACTTGGTGCTGCATTGAAGACAATGCAAGGACAGAAAGCTCCTGGCATTGATGGATTGACAGTGGAGTTTTATAAAGCATATTGGGACATTTTTTCTAATGACCTGCTTGAGGTTTTCAATGAGTGCCTCAGGTGTGGTGTCCTGCCGATATCATGCCGTAGAGCTGTCATCGCTCTTCTACCGAAGAAAGGGAATCTGCAGGATATAAAGAACTGGCGTCCTGTGTCTCTTCTATGCACAGACTACAAGATTCTGTCGAAAGCCTTGGCCTTGAGGCTGCGGGGTGCGATGCAGGAGGTTATCCATCGTGACCAGACGTACTGTGTGTCAGGCAGGTCCATGGTAGATAACATCTACCTTATTCGAGATATTTTGGACGTCTCTGGTTCATTGGATGCCGATGTCGGCCTGATCTCATTAGATCAAGAAAAGGCTTTTGACCGTGTTGAACACAACTTTTTATGGGAAACCTTGGAAGGTTTTGGGTTCAATGCTGGTTTCATAGCTATGATCAAGGTGTTGTATAGTGACATTGAGAGTGTACTGAAGATTAATGGCAGTCTGTGTGCTCCTTTTAAGGTGCATAGAGGTGTTAGGCAGGGCTGTGCTCTGTCTGGGATGCTCTATGCGCTTTCCCTGGAACCCCTCCTCTGCAAACTCAGGTCAACTATGGGTGGTTTAACGTTGCCCGGTTGCACCGACAAGTTATTTCAATCGGCATACGCTGACGATGTTATTGTGTTTATTAAGAATTAATCTGATATAAAAATTCTGACTAATGTTATCAGTAAGATTGAAACAATATCTTCTGCAAAAGTAAATTGGGGCAAAAGTGATGCTCTTTTAATTGGAGAGTGGGGAGGTTGTCCCCCTATACTACCTCAACGGTTACAATGGAAGAGAGATGGCCTGAAATATTTGGGTGTATACCTAGGCAACGAAAATATAATAAAGAAAAACTGGGAAGGAATCCTTGAAAAGATAACTGATAGGATAGCAAAGTGGCGGTGGATTCATCCACAGCTGTCATACCGGGGAAGAGTCCTGGTTATAAACAACCTGGTTGCCTCCCAGCTGTGGCATCGGCTGGTGTGCTTAGAACCACCCTGTGATCTGTTAGCAGAAATACAGAAGCTAATGATTAATTTTTTCTGGGACAAGTTTCACTGGGTACCACAGGCTGTCCTGTTTTTACCCAGAGAGGAGGGGGGCCAGGGCCTGGTTCACCTAGCTAGTAGAGTGGCCACCTTCAGGTTGCAATTTGTGAAACGGTTTTTATTTGGTCCTCCTGATTTGATATGGAGAAGTGTGACCTGTTGCATTTTGAGGCGGTTGGGAGGTTTGAATCTGGATTTTGCATGGTTTTTAACGGGTTTTAAATCACAGTTTTTACAAACCTTACCTGTCTTCTATCAAGGTCTTTTTAAAGTATGTGCTCTATTTAAGTGGACTGGAGGCGAGCACAAATCTTTATATTGGTTATTAGAAGAGCCTCTGATCGACGGTGCAAGATTTGATGTATCCAATCAGCCTCTGCCTGGATTATTAAGAGCACTGTATCATTCTGGGATAGTAAATCTAAAAAGACTTGTGCAGGTGGCTGGCACCACGCTTTCAGACGCTGCCAGTCTGGCCTCAGCTCTGAAAGTCAGCTCTGTCCGGTTAATCCAGATGGCGTTGGATCTTTGGAGAAAGAAAATATCTGAGAAGGAGTGGGCTCTTATGAGGAGGATGGATAAAGGTGGTCTAACACCAGACCCGTCTGATGACCCTCCGGACCTGTTTCTAACTCTTCCTTTTGTGGACAGTGATGGACCCTTGTTGTGGACTAACTGTGAAGAAAAGTTGTCTTTTCAAGGTGCAGACAAACAAACATTGTATAAAAACTGTGTGAAAATCATCAACAAGGAGAACCTGAGAGGTAGAACCGCTACAGTGTGGGCAAATAGACTTGGAGAGTGCGATCCACAGTGGTCAACATTGTATTGTCCTCCACTAAAGAAGAGGACTGGGGACTTACAATGGAGGATTCTACATGGTGTAATCGCTACCAATTCTTTTTTATCTAAGTTTAATGCAAATGTATCTAACGCTTGCCCTTTTTGTAATTTATTTGAGAGTGTTTTCCATGTTTTTACTGAGTGCAAGAGGCTTGATCCTCTTTTTAAAATTCTTAGGTCGATTTTTAGCTCTTTTAATATGATTTTTTCAACAACTGTTTTTATCTGTGGGGTAAGGAAGAACAAAAAATACAAGATCAGGAACAAGGTTTTAAACTTTTTAATAGGTGAAGCCAAGTTGGCTATATATTTGTCTCGAAGAGATAAATTACAAAAAGAACAAGCCTATGATGTGGTAACACTGTGGAAAATAAATGTCAGAGCCAGACTAAAATTAGAATTTGCGTATTTCTCTATATGTCAAGACTTGGATAGTTTTGAACAACAGTGGTCTGAACAGGGAGTTCTTTGCGGAGTTTTAAATGGAAAGCTAGAATTGGGTAGCTTTTTAATATGATGGTGGTTTCTTCTTGACTGTATAGTAATACTGTAAATAAATGGTGTTTTAAAATCAAAAAAATCTTCTTCTTCTTCTTCTTCTTCTTCTTCTTCTTCTTCTTCTTCTTCTTCTTCTTCTTCTTCTATTAGTGCTATGGCGGTTGGCAACTCGCTTAACGGCACCAGCTGGACTGGGGTGTAGGTGACTTATGTTTTTCGTCGGACACTGCTACTAACTAGTGGACTAGTCCATTTTATTTTGAAAATAGGGGGGGGGGGTGCATGTGTAGGGAGAAATAACCATGAAATGGGCTTTGTAACTTCTACTTCAACGTTTCAACGTATTTCTTAAGAATATTAATACAACTGACATTGCTTTTGAAGCATTCATGATGAAATTGTTTTATTTTTCATTCTTTTTTTATTTTTAGGTTGGTGGGGGCCCCCCTCCCTACTATGGCCAATGGTGGGGGCCCCAGGCAGCTGCTACCTATGCCTCTATGTTAAGACCGACTATGTTTAACTAATAAAACAACAATATTAATGACATCTGAAAGGGTAGAGTTCAAGTTTTTAACATATAATAGAACGTCTCCAACAACATCAAATAGAGGGATATGAAGTTTAAGATAAAGCCAGTTTTTAATGTCCATCCACTGCGAGTGTTGGCAGAAAAAAAAAGATGTTCTAAAGATTCATCTTCAGCTTCACAGAAGGCTCATTTATCAGCTACAAATTTAAATCCTTTTTCCAGGAACCTAGAAACAGGATATATTCCATTGATAATCTTGAAATTAGTTTCCTTAACCTTGGGATTAACAGGCCATTTGATGTATTTGGAGAAGGCATTTTCCCATACAGTCCCACAGTCAAAAATTGTCCGTTTCTCAAAAGAGTTCCTGTTATACTCGTGGTAGATCTTTTCTTTCATGACATTATTAATCACCTTATTATTACATTTGGGATCAAGCAGGTTACAGTTATTCACTAATAAACTTGGTAACAAAATCTTTACCTTGGAAAATGTAATGATATTCTTGATCAAATGAATTAATGCCTTGCATATTTTGCAAAATTCTTTGTAACAACAATTAAGGTCGAATTTAGTGTTAAAGGACTTCAAGTCTATTAAATAACCTTGACAATCAAGAAGATCATTAACAAATATAACACCATTGTTAAACCACATCTTATTGATATAATTTTCCAAAAAAGGATAGTTTGCTCGTGAAATTTGGATAGTTTAACGGGTATCTTACTTAATTCAAAATCACATCTTATAAAAAAATAAATTCCATCCATCCATTTTCCATACCCGTCCATCCTATGTAGGGTTGCGGGGCGGCTGGTGCCTGTCTCCAGCAGTCAAGGGGCGAGAGGCAGGGTACACCATCCAACTGTTTAAAAATAGAACTAGGGATATGAAACCACATGGAGTCTTGTTCCTTGATGAAGGTTTTCAACTATTTGATCCTGAATGTTCCGATCATTGCCTCAAAGTCCAGTGCTTTAATACCTCCTTTTTCATAACTTTTAACCAGCTGAGCTCTTTGAATATAATGAGTCTTATTTTTCCATAGAAATGTAAAGATAATGGAATTTGCTTTTTTAATGTTTTCCCTTGAGATAAACATGACATGACAGGGATATACTATTTTTGAAATGCCATCAGCTTTAATTAATAGGGACTTACCGAATATAGTCAAATCTCTTGTCAGCCCAGAGCTGAGTCCCTTTTTCATGTCTATTAAACGTTCTGAGATGTTTACCTCCTCTTCTTTTAATATTTTTAGATAATATCACTCCTAAATATTTAACTTCCTTTTGAACTGTAATTGACGAAATACATTTTTGAGCACAATTAATTTCACATTTCTTTTTGATATTGAGCCCCAATCCTGAAGCCTTAGAAAAGACTGTTATAATATTAAGAGCTTTACTGACCATTGAACTATCTTTCAAAAATAATGCTGTGTCGTCTGCAAATTGACTTAATTTAACTTCTCTATTAAATATCTGAATTCCTTGTATTTCTGGATTTTTGAGTGCACAAGATCAATAATTTTGGGGAGATGGGACCGCCTTGACGGATACCACGTTGGATCCTAAATTTAGTTGTAAGTCCTGGTTTGAGGGACACTGGGCTATAAATATCATAGTAAAACATTTTGATTAGCTTACAAAAATTTTCACCAAATCCAAAAAATTTTAAGGCATTCAACAAAAATGAGTGTTCAATAGTATCGAATGCTTTATAAAAATCAAGGAACAGAATTAGGCTTCCTTCATCAATGCAGTCTCTATAGTCTAGTAGATCAAGTACAAATCTAACATTGTTATGTATACTTCTACCTTTAACAAAGGCTGACTGGCTTTCATCTATTTTCTCCTTAAGACCAGTATTCACTCCATCGGCAAAAACATGGGCCAACATTTTATAGTCAGTACATAAGAGAGTAATAGGTCACCAATTATCCAATTTTTGTTTATCCTTTTTGGGTTTGGGAATTAAAGTGATTATTCCATGCTTCATTGTACTAGAAAGGTTTCCTGTCGAGATACATTCCAAAAAGGCTTCAAATAACATCGTTCTAATATTGTTCCAAAAAAATCTATAACATTCAGTTGTTAGCCCATCTAGACCAGGAGATTTTCCTAGGGACATTTTCAAGAAAGCCTTATCTAATTCCTCGATCCTGATTTGTTCTTCCATAGTAAATGTAAAGTTTTTATCGATACCTTTATTATGTTCCTTAATCATATTCAAAAAAGATGAGCAGTTTACTTCTGAGTAATTGGAATTATATAGGTTAGAATAGAAATGATATATTTCTTCTTCAATTTGACTTTTACTTTCCGAAATCAATCCATTTATTTCTAGTTTAGATATTCTCTTTTTCTGTTGTCTTTGTTTTTCCAAATTGAAAAATATGAGGTGTTTTTCTCACCCTCTTCGATCCATTTAGCACGTGAGCGTATGAAGGCCCCCTTTTGCTTTAAGTATAAATTATCCAGTTCCCCTTGTAATTTAAGTAATTCGGACAATTCATCAGGTGATAGATCCTTTATTTGGGAGAAAAATTAGTATTAGTGATAATCTTAAATTGTTTTTGCTTCCTTAATTTGGATATTTTTTTACTAGTATCAATAGCTAATTCTCTAATTTTATATTTAAGCCACTCCCATTTACCAACAGCTGACATTTCCAGACTGGCAACCTCCACTATTAGCTTTTTGTTTTCACTGCAGAAAACAGAATTGTCCAGCGGAGTATTATTGAATTTCCACACAGAAGTTAGATTAGGGTCAAGTTTTCCGAATTGTAATTCTAGAGAAATGACACAGTGATCAGTTAGGGGAGAGGCAGAGATGCACATTTTCTAATATAGTTCATTATCGATGTAGAAGTGAGCCAATAGTCAAGTCTAGAGCTTAAGCCATTACCTGAGGCACTAAACCAAGAAAATTGTTTAGAATTAGGGTGCTTAGACCTCCAACAATCAATTAAATTGGCACTGTTCATCAGTTGAATGATCAAATCCTCATATTTATGGGATTGAGCCTTAGGAGGATTTCTGTCAAGCCACAAGTCCGGTGCTAGATTAAAATCTCCTCCTATTATCACTTTATCAGTTGAGCAAGAATGCATACTAACAGTTATGAGTTTACAAGATCAGAAATTAGTGTTTTGTTTTTACTCCTATCATTGTAACCATAGATGCAAACCAAAATGTAATTAACATCATTAATTTCCGTTATTACAAGAAGCCAATGACCCTCCAAATGTGACTGATTATCTTACCAGGGAATCTATTGAAAAGAATCAGAACCCCACCTGAATGTGATGAACCGTGACTAAAAAAAAGGGAATCACCCCACTGTAATTTCCAAAACTTAACATCCTCTTCAACGGAACGTGTTTCCTGCAAAAAAACACAATTTGCTTTTTGTTCTTTGCAAAAAAGAAAAATAGCTTTTCGCTTTACATTATTTTTGAGCCCCCTACCATTCAAGGAAATAAAAGAAGTAATAATTCAAATGTCTCTTGCTCTTTCCGAAAAAACCAGAATACAGTATGAGATGAGCAGGAGTTAACAACACATCCTCTAACTTCCAATAACAAGCATTTTGCCTTAAAGTTTCGGGTATATGGACATGAAGGAACCAGGGTAGATAGTTGGCATTAAGTAGGATTCACTCTGCGGTTGTTGATAAGAGCATAGCCTTCCTTTAGGAAAGCTCTCTGACCTCTCATTCTGGCATCTCGTACCAGCGGCCACAGAACCATCCGAGCCTCTCTGTCCTTCTTAGAAAAACCCTCTTTGAACTGGATGTGCATTTCCTGGCATACTTTTGCATTTTCGGACCTTTTCCAGACAACGTCTCTCACTGCCCACGTCACAAACTGGATGATTATCGCTCTTGGAGTGTTGTTTGAAGTGGCCGGATCTTTCATTTTTTTCCAGGCGATGCACTGTGTCAACCGCCTCCCGGAGACGCTCCACTGAGACGGGTATCACTCTGGTCAACATGCCAATGACCACTTCTCTGGTGTCTTCTCCTTGTTTTTCAGGAAGCCCATTCAATCTCAGATTCCATTTCCTCTTGTAGCGTGCTTGCTCTAGTATAGATTCTTTCAGACGTTTATTCTCTTCTTGTAACTTGTTGACCTTTTCTTGTAGACCGGTGATGTGTTCCTTGTTCGCGACGATGGCGGCGGAGTTTTCTTCAATTTGCTTTTCAAACTTTATTAAAAGTTCAGTTTGTGTGTCCATTTTGGATGCTAACGCATTCACAGCCTCCAGGATGTTGTCGCCAATACAATCTCCCTGAGAAGATTTGCAGCCTCTCTTTTGTTTTTTAGGAAGTGGGTTTTTAATGGGAGTATGAGCCAGATAAATTTTACCCGCCTTAGATGTTTGATCCGCGGATTCAGAATCAGCCATCTCGTAGTTCCCTTCGTCACCAGTTTCGAGGAGAGTCACCGAGTTGTAGTCGTGGTCCTCCATTTTTAGCTACCACACGAGCACACTAAGTTGATTGAAAAAAAAAAGGAATGTCTTTTTTTTCCAAATTTATCCAGCCAAATTACCCGAAGTTGTTTTTAGCTGACATTCAACAGGAAAATGCATCCAGTTACCAATCAAGGATTGATAAAGTACCAAGATACGAAACCTGCAGCAAGTTGTCTTCTCACTCCGCCATCTTATCCTCTTCCCTTGGAGGCTCAACATGGATTCACCCATTCGAGTGACTCGCTCGTATGTATTCTGAATAGCAGATTCTCCACTTACAAGAATGCTTTCATCAGTAGGTGGAAGTAATTACACATCTGCGAGCCCATATTTTTGAAAGAACAAAGGGGGTTTTGCTAAGAATTAACTCAGAAAAATACACAATGTAGCTTTAAAACAAGGTACATTATCTGCCAGTGGGGTAAGAAAAATCATTTTAGATTTAGCTTGTTTTAAGCAACAACAAAAAATCACTTAATTTTTAGGTGTTTTTTCAGAAAACAAGACATAATTTCAGATGCTATTTCACTTGTCTAGTAAATGTATCCTGAATTAGGAATATTTAGATATTTGAACTGGAAACAAGAAAGATACTCGGTAAGGAAAACTTTTTTTTTCAGTAATTATGTTTGTTTATTCACACTATGGTACAACAGCAGCTTACCTGTGTTTTTCACAGTGAGAGCATTAGTCTCTTCACAACTGGTTCCTTGCTCAGTTTCTGACACAAAATGACATTTTTTACATTTGTTTCTCACCACAGATATACCCTTTTTACACAAAGCTTTCAAATCAAGTCAATTCAGTTTCATTAATGTATTGCTAAATCATCAGGTATCATTAATTATCTCAGGACATTTGTCATTGAGCAGGGCAGGGCTCTTCATTACTACTAGTTCTTCTAAATGACAATCCTGCCTGCCCATTCTTGTGTGTTGGGCTCATGACTGGAGCTTGGTAACGTTACTGGGCCTTGCAGCAAACTGGACTAGAGGCGGCTGCTGCTGAAGAGCTACAAGGAAAAGTTTGATACTTTAAAGGTGGTTTGCAGACAATGTTGTTAAGCACGATCGCTAGCATCTTGCACTGCTCCTAACTACCTTAACGTTAGGTTACTTGCCGGCCTTGTCGACTTCGTTTGTTTTTGGGGTTTTTTTGGGAAAAATGTGCTCATCTCAGAACATTTGGTCGCGTCAGTTTCCAAAGCTTTCTTCTTTTTTTTTCTTCTGGCCTTTTCAGCGCTGCCTTTGCGCTTTCTGTTATCCATTTTTATCTTTTGAGCAACTTGCAAAGTGCCGTGTCGGGGGCGGGGCTAGGGAGTCAAAAGATAATCATGACAACAAGTGGGACTGCGGTAGAATAACAAATAAATAGTGGGGCTGCTGTAAAATATATATATTTTTAAAAATTAAACCCGGTGCCATGACAACGGCCCTCGCGGCCAAAAAAAACATACCAGCCCACCGAGAATTTTCCTGGGGCTCCCAATTAGCCAATCCGGGGCCTGGATTGGCTAATTGGTCCGACCAAGTGCGCAGTAGCTGCGTGGGGTGCTAACAGTGAGCCTTCGGGTGCGGCTGCTAGCCACCGTTAGCCAGAACTCGGGTCCTCAAGGGTTGCCGAAAACATGTTTAGGAAACATGCTATTCCGTGTGAAGAACATGTTCCTTATTTTAAATTTTAGATCCAAATCTGAACCGGACACTACGAGCTGAATTTGGGCATGTTAGACGGAATAAAATCCAACGTTTGGTTCGTTGGTTTCTGCAGCTGCTGCTGCTTTGAAGGACATTCAAGGACAATTTTGACCACAACATACCAAGTCATCTGCATGACAAAGCTTGACACGTTTTTCTGTCATGCACACGTTTAATGATTGTCAATTTTTTTATTTGTAAAGCTAGATGCAAGAACTGTTTTTAATTAAAATGGCCTTAAACCTCCATCTGTTTTTTGACTTCTTCATGTAATAACACATTTTCTAATAAAACTTGAATTCCCTCAAGGGTCTTCAATATTTCAGGGATGGTTGGGAGTTTAGATTCTGGTGTTTTTTTTAATTCAAGCTCCTCATTAAAACTTGTAAAACTACAGAATTTTGACGCTAAGCAGGGCGCATTAGCAGTCTGTCCTCCAATGTGTTCACTCTACTTCTGCCTGTCTTCTTCTGATGTTTCACCATCATCTTTAACCACAATATTGTGAAACTTTGAGCCAAAACATTAAACTTGAAGGCACGAAAACAGCAGCATATCTCACCAAGGACTCGAAAAACAGGTTTCACCTCAATATTTTGAAGATAACGAGCAGACGTGTTTGTTTGCACCAGCGGAGGGAGCGTTTAGATCCTGAACTGCAGGAAAAGCTTCAACACTGGAATGTAAACATGCTAAAAATAAAAAAAATTAACGAAATCATCCGTTAAAAATTTTATTTATGTAAATTAGATCGAAAATGAAACATGTAATGGGTTCAAACTGTGGTAGTGTGGTAGCCATCATTTTAAACAACTTTCCGTGTTTTATATTTTTATTGTTAATTTTTTGATGTAGCATCTTAAAAAGTTACACACAATATACCCGCTTGTAGTGTAGTTTAGCACAAAGTTAATTTGGACATATACGATTTGGACACTGGTATCTTTTTTTGTCGAATGACATCGCTGGGTTGACTTTGGAAATTGTTCTCATGGCAGCTGGAGAGTTGTTTCAGTCGCTGTGTTGATGCAGCTGTGCTCGACTGGCGCCGGGAGGCTCTCAGGCACCTGATACAAACATAAGAAGACAAATTAGAAACAAAGAGGGGTTTCTGGGCATGAGCTTTGTGGAGGGATAAAACCAAAATGCCCAGAAAATTACATTGACGAAACCAAGATGTACAAAATATAGGAACAATAAAATGAAAGCATGCAAGTTCGAGCTACAAAACAATTGGTTAAACTTGTCACTAAAGCATGCATTCTAAAATAACAGTGTTTAGCCAAGGTAACAATTAACTTTAAAATGTATCTTATTCCTCTACTATTTAGCATGTCCTTGCTTATCTTTAATGGTAGCATAGTGGTTTTTGCTATTTAGCACTTAATTTTTCAGTATTTTTCTTTCATATGTGCCATGTTCCATTTTCTCTCATTTTTATTGTTATAATGCTATTGCTAATTACAACTCTATACATTTCATATTTAAAAGTTTAAAACTATCCGTGTTTTCCTGCAAATTTATCAAGTTGCTTATTTTTCCCTTTGTGTCATCAGCATGTTAAACCCCCTTAATATGAGACATTTGATCATTGTAAGAACTAAAAAATAAGATGCTAGTTAACAGTTGCTAAGACAGTTTATGTGATACCAGTACGAATGTGGAAAATATAAAAATACCAAATTCTGTGTTTTGTAAAAAAAGAAATAAAAGAATGCTAACACAGCTAAAATGAGTTAAAATAAAATAAATACAGTTAAAATAAAATATTAAAGAAATATGTGAAATTCTCAAAAGCAGTTGGATAGAAAATAAAGTAGCAAATGTTAAATGTGAAAAGAATGAGGCGCTAGTTTGCAACTGCTAACATGCTAACAATTTAGATAAGTGACCACAAGGACATTTATTTATGGAACTGTGTGCCAATTAGCAAATAAAAGAGATGGAAATAGAAACACGGTAAATATATGTTGGAAATCAAGCAGTTCCAGTAGATGCCAAAGTAGCTAGCAAAGGTTAGCATGCTAAACCAATTCATGGGATTGATTACGACGGACATTTTAAAGAAATGGTAGCTAGCAGCTGCTAACATGTAAAATCAGTGGACCAGTGTAAACCAGTTAACTAAACCACTCGAACCAGAAAAAAACATATTCACTAATGAAGGAACTATAAGCAACTTTAGACGCTTGTTAGCAATACTAATATGCTAATACAGTTTAGACTAACCTAGTAGGAATGTGAGTTTTAAAAGAACTAGTTGCTAATTAGTAGATGTGATGATTCTCTAAGATTTCTTGTAAGAAAAATAAAACAGGTCAAATTTTGAAGTTAGTAAAATATCAAATGGTTAAGTCATGATATTTAGGCACTTAATGTTGGATCAAATTTTGGGACAAAGCAGACTGAATTTTACCCTCACTGGATTTACAATAATACACAAAACCCCGACCCAACCATTCAATGCTTTTAGTAAAGAAACGAACCTAAAGACAGGCGTTTCTCCAGGTGTTCGACCTGCCGCAGGCGTCTGTCGATGATTCTGTCCCGCGCTGAAACCTCAGCGGTGAGGTTGTGCAGCCTTCTGGCCTGGTTATCAATAACAACCTAAAACATAGCAGCAAACACAACAATATCTGTTACGCATGAGTAAAATGAAGGCTTTTATACCTTAGTGCTGGTGTCACTAAACGTCTCCCACAGTTATTGGTTCTTGCTCACCTTTACGGAGGTGCCATGTGGTTTAGTGTGAACTATTGACCCAGGCTCTTTCAGGCTTCTTAAACTCTGGATTATCTGGTTCATCTGGAGCTGCACGGATCCCTGCTCGGAGTCCAGATCCTCGGTCTCCTTCTGCAGATCTCTGATGACCTTGGACAGCCTGTCGTTGCTGGCAGTCTGCATCTGGAGATCCTTCCTCACCTGCAGGACATCTTATTTTACTGTGCCTTGCAAACCCATTCGCAACCCTGCAACCTTCTCACATTTTCTCAGATTACAACTACTCTACACATCACTCTTAACACACCGTCACATATGTTGAAACATAGAGGTGGCAGAATCATGCTCTGGGGATGTTTCTTTTTTTAGCTTGGAAGGGGAAGTTACTCAGAGTTGATGTGACAAATACTATTGTTTAGGGTTTTTTTGTGTGCGTGTTTGCTCCTATTTTGATTTTGAGCAGGGTTTGGACGTCCGGCTGAAGACATCATCCTTCCTCACCTGCTTGTTAGTCCGTCCTGCCTGTAAACTCTGCTTCCGAAGGCCTTCCAGACTTTTCGTGGCCACATGTAGCTCTGTTCCCAGCAGGTCTCCCTGCTGTTCCAGGAACCGGACGTCGTCCTCCGCCCCCTGGAGGAGGCGAGCCAGGCCCAGGGCAAGCATCTCCAACTGGGATATGAGGATTTTACCCTCAGGAACAGCCAGGCAGGGTCCTGTCAACAAGGCGGACAGCTGCAGAAGTTGACTCACTCTCATTCTGGTTTTATTCAAAATCCCTCTCTGCAGTTTCAAAGATCTGTGTAGGACCTATAAACCCAGATCCAGGAGCTGCTGAGCTGGCTCTAGATGTATCCTCATCTGCTTGAAGTCTGAAAGTCAGACTGCTGAAGGACAGAGTGGTGGGGAAAGGGAGGAGATGGAAACAAAGGGGTGTTTCCCAGCTGACATATGAGCCGTGAACTGCCATGTTTTACAACTTCTACCTCTTTCACATTATTAAATGATTTCTTCTATGAGCACATTTCATGCTTTGGTTACACAAATTGTTACTAGATCACTCTTGTGTGAGAAATTTAATTATGTTTGCTAAAAAAACAACAACCACAAAGCTTATAATATTTGGAAAGAACTGTGACATTTAGAGCCACACATAAGATAAAACTGGAAATAAACCAACAAACAGAAAAAATAAATATTTATATGCATCAATAATGAAATACAGAAGAAATGATTATACACACAATTTTAAGTTATATGTAGTTATTAGGTAGTTATTGTTATGTCTTTTCTGCTACAGTGCGTTTATTCATGAAATTGAGCCTAACGTGTGATTGGTTAAGCTTCAGACCAATTATATTAACAAAAGCAGTGCCAGCCCTGGCCACTGAGTATGGGGCTTAAAGGGATATTCCACCCCAAAGTAAAACTTAGTCAGTTGCCATATTCCCCAGAGTTAGATTAGTGAGCAAAAAGCATTTTGTAACCAGTCCAGTCATTTTCCTGATCTGGCAGCAGTACGTTTGCTTTAGCTTAGCATAAACAATGGAAGAGAATAGGAGCAACTAGCATGTTGTGTGCAAACTTGATTAAAATTACTCAACAATGATCCTAATTATTCCTGGTGACCTCAATAATCATATTGACTGCAAATGAAAAGTAAGAAGCAACACGAAGGAATTACAGAAGCCGATTTAGACTTGGGACTACATTATGACAAATTACTGCGTGCTGCAAGGCGCAGGGATACGACGGAGCGGCCGCAAAAGCCCCTCTGCTTCTGTAAACACAAACGCACAAGCTGCACAGAGTTTTTATTGCCGTGGTTTGAATACTTACAAGTCTAATCCAAGAAAATAGTTTTTACTTGTGTAGCAAAAGGTTGTGAAAACAAGCCGAAGACACACAGCAAACAGGATGGTTCACACGGGGCAAGAGGCGGGGTACACCCTGGACAGGTCGCAAGTCCATCGCAGCGACGATTTATTTATTTTTCTAAAAACAAAAACGTTAGTTGTCAAAGCCATGCTGCTGTCGACATAAAGTTCAGCTACTCACTGATCAGAGGAGGATTCCCAGACAGTTGTGGATGCAGGCGGAGGAGGGAAAACCTTGCTTCCCTGGTGTAGAAGCCCATGTTATGTCCTTCTCCTCATAGCTAATAAAAACGACAAATAAGAGTCCTTATTCTAGCAGCATAAATTACATCCTATGAACAACGTTCTTATTAGTGTGATACAGCTAACGGGAGGCAGCAAGTAACACGCTTCATTGTTAGCCAACTTAGCAAACCTACTCCTGTATGAAAATGCAACAAAAATTACGAGCATTGTAGTTCATCCATTTCATTTCAGTTCCACTACTGAGATGCGTGTTAAAATTAAAACACAAAGCCGGGTATTGTCACGCAACCATATTCTGTTCCGCTCTTCATCAGCTTTTTCTTTGGCCATAGCCAAAGCGAATCCAGCTTTACGTTTTCGACCCGTTGTTGTCGCATTTTCCGCCATAATTCCTACGCACCTGCGTAAACGTATACCAATTTATTATGCAAGCTAAAATAGCTAGCCCAGCTGTAGCTTCGCCTTTACTGCTCCAAGCCGAGCAATGCGTGCACAAAGAGGGGAACGCGCAGCAGGGGAGGGGAGTCTGATGGACAGCTCAGGAGCCAATCGTCTTGAACGGCCCGCTAAAAACAATTGGCTGAGGTTATTCCAAGCTTGTGGGCTTCGAAGGCAATTATGATTGTTTGTTTTTTTGACAAAACACCTAATTTATTGGTTGCTATCGGTATGTGCAGAGCATTACAACCAATATTGCAAAAAGTGCTTCATAAAAAAAAAAATCACCTACCCAACCTTTAATAATTGACTCCACATAACCGTGAAAATATTAAATAAATATATGTATTAAATATACATATATGTTTTGTTATTAAGCAGAGGTGGGTAGTAACTTGTTACATTTACTCAGTTACATTTACTTGAGTAGCTTTATGAATAAAATGTACTTTTGGGGTAGTTTTATGTAGTAATATTTTTATGAATTATCGCTACTCTTACTTGAGTAAAAAGTCTGGCTACTCTACCCACAGCGAGTAACTTTTCTGAATGAAACTGCTTGTTTGAACCAAAAATGCCATGAGACTCATACAGAAATGTTGAAGTGAGACCTTTTGTTTCTGCACAAGCTTCA
The DNA here is from genome assembly GCA_963556495.2 of Valencia hispanica. Classification (NCBI taxonomy): domain Eukaryota; kingdom Metazoa; phylum Chordata; class Actinopteri; order Cyprinodontiformes; family Valenciidae; genus Valencia; species Valencia hispanica. Next base: position 5,512,219 of record OY747717.1, on the reverse strand, counting down.
TCATTTTCTATCTCCTGAGGCCGTTGGGGCATTTGGAGCTCGAGTGGGGGCACCTGGGGAGTTTTTCCTCTCCACTGTCGCCACATGCTTGCTCAGTATGAGGGATTGCTGAGGTTGGAAGTCTGCATCAACGGGACGCAACCTCAAGTCAATGACTCGATGCAATCGGCTGGGATTCCTTAAATAGGAAACTAGCTAAAACTTAAGAACTGATTGGAATGTTTGTAGGATTGTATTGAAATGACTTTTCTTGTAAAATGCCTTGAGATGACATCTGTTGTGAATCGGCGTGTAATGGCAGAAAATACCTCAGGGTTTCCATAATAAAATAAGACTGGGTCCCAGAAGGCGTTTAAGTATTTAATACAAACATGTCTGGCCAGAACATGCATGAGGAGACAGAGAATGCTCCTTCATCATCCTACCCAACCTTTCTGACTAACCGTTTAAATAGTATTCAGCAATCACTGTTTATCTCTGCATGCAGCACGTCCTCTCCAATCTTCACGCCCCTCCTCTGGACAGCTGTTTCATGCCACTCTCATAGCAAAGCATGACCCAGCACATCCGAGGTCAGACTGTTATCTTGCTGCCTCGGCGTCTGTCTCTCTGGTGACCTGATATGTCTTTATAGAAACATTAAGATGGAACAATAAGAAGAAGCTTGACCTTAACCTTGTCATCTGCCCTAGATACATTCACTAGACAGAGAATATATACTCAAATCCTAATTACATAAGAATTTTCCACCACAATTCCCTGCTTTTGTTAATTTAATAAATACCATAAATATAAAGGAAAATTCCAAAGTGTTATCACAAATCTCCCTAAAAGGTTGGGTAGGTTGATCAGAAAAAAAACAACAATGTTCAAAACATATATCAATAAACTGAATTGAATTGGTCTAACATATACATATATATGTATATATATACATTACTTACTTTAAGTATTGGTTTCATTAGTTTTACTTTTAAAATTTTTTTTTGGGGGGGGGGGATTTGTTTCCTGTCAAATTTCTTATTTTACAATTATGTCACATATTTCTATTTATTTGAATCTTCAGAATTTGCTCATAACTTTATATTTTTGTCCAATTACTTAATTTTTAAACATTAAATTATATATTATGATCTCAAAACAAGTACTCAAGGACTCAATACTTGAGTAGCCTTTTTACCAAATACTTTTTTACTCTTACTTGAGTCTTTTTTTGTATGACTACTTGTACTTTTACTCGAGTAAAAATATATTGAAGTAGTGCTACTTTTACTTAAGGTCAATTTTTGGCTACTCTACCCACCTCTGTTAATGAGATACAGCTTTTTTAATTAACACTTGATTAAATATATATTTCATGAATTAGCCATAAATTTGTCCTACATGTTTATTTAAAATGTATTGTTTTGTTTTTTTTACTGAACACTTATGGACCTCTACATAAATTGTGTCGGATTTGTAAAAAATAAAGCAACACTGACATCTGCTGGTCATTTGCTGACATTCAAAGCAACCCTAATTATGCAGGATGTGGTGCAGAGCTCTTGGCTCTGTTCATTCTTTCTCATCTAATTACTGAGTTTAAAAAAACTCAGCATCACTGAAATAAATGTAACCTATGACTTTCATTCATACTTATTATTTAAAATGAACAAGGACCCAAGTTTATCTTTTCACCCCGTACGGTGTCTCCATTAGAAAATGTTTCCTGTTCATCCAACACAAATGTAAACATGTAGAGTTTGCTAAACTCTTCCAGGAATTTACCCGAAACTGTGTGCGTTGATCAGATGAGACTAAGACTGAGCTTTTCAGCAACAGACGAGGTGGATTTGGCATAAAATGAATTATGAGTTAATTATATGAGCTATACCAACACTTAATTTCCCTCTGGCATCAATAAAGTATTTTTGAATTTGAATGTGTGGAGGCATCTTGTACCCACTGGTGGGGGACATGTGCTTCTCTTCTAAAGGGAACCTCTATCATGAACAGGAAGAGTGGCAGATGTTTTTTGCCCGCTGAATAAATTTACTTAAAAAAGCCACATGTTTAAAAATGTTTAAGAAAGCACAAAGTAAGGATCTTTACACATTTCTACTAGAGGTCCCGATAAGTGCGGAGGGCACTATATTTAGCTGGACCCCCTGTATTCATGGGATAGGGAATAAAACCGCCCACAAATACTTGAGACCTCCTCTAAAGACACTTATAACTACTAATTTTAATAGTTCATACACCAAATATACCATAATATGCATTAATAGGCACAGTGGAAAACCGTCTTAGCACTTCCGCAGAAGCTAACATCTACAGTCTTCCTTATTTCTCCTTGGGGGTTCAGCCAATCAGTGCCAACAAAAATACTACATTTATTTGGACTGAAATTGATATTAACTGAAGTAGCAAAAATCTGAAAAGCCACATGTTCAGTATAACACACATTATACTAAACATACTTAGATATTTGTGTACTTTATATACATTATATAAACACTACTGTTTTTGCTCCAATTAAAATTAAATGTCTGAGAATATGTAATTCTATGCATTTATTGTTTATGCATTAGGTTATTTTTTTTAAGTGTGTTAAACTGCATTACATTTGTTTTGCAAAGGTAGTAATTTACATTTTATGCTGATGCAACAACTTTTTACTCTGTGCTAAAAAACCATCAGCCTCTGTTACACCAGTGCCACAAACAGTTATACTATAATTTATACATTTTTACAGAGTCATCAACAATGATCTATTGATCAATTATTTTTTTTATTGATAGGCTTTTTCTCTATATCGTCCACCCCAAGTATAAATACTTTAATATACATTCATCCAGGCCTTTAACTCTCCTTGATTGCACCAGATTAACGCTTTTACATTAAAACGTCAAAAAAATGTCTGCAGGGGGAACATGCATCCGGACCTCCCTACAAGGGTTGTGTCACCTTTTTCAACCCTGACCCGTTTTCATATCTGACTAGAGCTTCCCATGCAACATTTCCATTCGAATGTTTTAGATAAATGCTACGAAAAACTCCAGTTATTATTAAAAATAAACGAGTAGTTTGGATGACATAACAGCTGCAGTATCTACCAACTTTCACCTGCTCTCTGCCCCAGTCTGAAAAACGGCTTTCTGAAAAAACGTCATTCTACCTATATATGAATAACTAAATTAAAATAAAATGTTACCTTTTTTTTACGTGTCCCGTTTGGCAGTGTGGAGCTCAGAATTGGTGTCTGAGTACCAAGTAGAAGCCCAAAAGATTTACTTTCACAAGTGGAGCACAGGTGCGTTGTGGTGACGGGGTAAGCCGTATTGCGTCATTTCCTGTTGTCACTGCTGTGCTCCGTGGAGCTGTTTTGGTGTTCAAACGCTCTTGAATTGATCTTATTTTCTCGGTGCTGAGGCTTTTCTAAGTTATTTTAACACACAATCGCACTAAAACACACATTTTGTGGTGGTGTACTTTACGTTTTGGGAACTCCTCGTGTTTCACACAGTTTTTCTTTGGGTGGAAGGTCTCGCTAACTCAGTTAGCTTAGCTTCATTGCGGCTATGGCTACTCTTCTCTCTCCTGTCTCTAACTCTTCTCTTCTCTCTTGCTCTCTCTGTCAGATGTGTAGTTACTTCCCTGCCTCCTTTAGTGATAATGGTAACTGTAATAAATGTAATATTTTTTTTAGCTTTAGAGGCGAGGGTATCAGAATTAGAAGCACGGCTCCGCGCTGTTGAAAAACCAGCAGATAGCCGAAGCCCATTATCCAGCGCGGAGCCAACAAGGACAGAACCCCCTAGCTGTCCTCCGGTAGAGCCCGAGCAGCCGGGACCTCTAGGCGGCTGGGTGACGGTACGTAGGAAGCATAGTTCTAGGACCCAGCCCCCGGGCCACCACCAACCGGTCCGCGTTTCTAAAAGATTTTCCCCGCTCAGCGACACACCCGCTGAGAAGCCGACCCTGGTAATTGGCAGCTCCACAGTCAGAAACGTGGCATTAGAGACACCATTGACCATAGTCAAATGTTTGCCGGGGGCCAGAACGGGCGACATCAAATCCAACCTGAAACTGCTGGCTAAAGATAGGCGTAAATACAGTAAGATTGTTATTCACGCTGGCGGTAATGACACCCGGTTACGGCAATCGGAGGTCACTAAAATTTGTGTTGCTTCGGTGTGTAAGTTTGCTAAAACAATGTCAGACTCGGTAATCTTTTCTGGTCCCCTGCCTGATCGGACCAGTGACGACATGTTTAGCCGCATGCTGTCATTCCATCAATGGTTGTCTAGGTGGTGTCCTGCAAACGATGTGGGCTACATTGATAACTGGAGAACTTTTTGGGGAAAACCTGGTCTGATCCGGAGAGACGGCATCCATCCCACTTTGGATGGAGCAGCTCTTCTTTCTAGGAATATGGCCGAATTTATTAGTCCTCCAAAACACTGACAACCCAGGGTCCAGACCAGGAAGCAGAGTCGTAGTTTAACCCACCTCTCTGCTGCTTCTGTACTGTTACCCCCCCATTACCCTATAGAAACAGTGTCTTGCCCACGGCCAAAATTAAATGGATTAAAAATTAAGCCAAGAAAAGCAAATTATGGAAATCTCATAAAGATAAATACGACTTTGACTGAAAATAAATCTATTAAATGTGGTTTATTAAACATAAGATCTCTCTCCTTAAAGACTTTGTTAGTAAATGACTTGATTTGTGATAATCACATTGATTTTCTTTGTCTCACAGAAACCTGGTTGCAGCAGGAGGATTATGTCAGTATAAATGAGTCAACTCCTTCCAGTCATTTAAATTTTCACATTCCTAGAAATATTGGGCGAGGAGGAGGAGTTGCAACCATTTTCCGTTCTGATTTACTAATTAGTCCCAGACCAATTGATAGCTACAGTTCTTTTGAACATCTAACCCTTAATTTTCCTCATCCAAGTTGCAATACATTAAGACCATTTTTGTTTGTGGTTTTGTATCGTCCACCAGGCCCTTACTCTCAATTCTTGGATCAGATCTCACATTTTTTATCTGATTTAGTATTAAATACTGATAGGGTTATTATAGTGGGGGACTTCAATATTCATGTGGATACTGAAAGTGATAGCCTAAATGCAGCCTTTAATGCTATTTTAGACTCAATTGGCTTTACTCAAAAAGTACAGGGATCGACCCACTCAGGTAAACACACTTTGGACCTTATACTGACATACGGTATTCAGTGTGAGGAAATAACAGTCCACCCACATAACCCGGTCCTGTCTGACCACTTCTTGATAACTTTTGAATTTACTTTAACTGACCATCTTAAATCTGAAAGAAAATTTCATTATAGTAGAACTTTATCAGACAATGCTGTAACAATTTTTAAAGAATCTGTACCATTCTTACTTTCCTCAGTGTCTCAGAGTAACACAATGGATGGCAGCAATTCTACCTCTAACCCTTCAGAAATTGATGGTCTGGTTCACAGCGTTACGTCCTCATTGCGTTTGGCATTAGATAGTGCAGCCCCCTTAAAAAAGAAAGTGGCTAGCCATAGGAGGCTGACTCCTTGGTTTAACGCAGAGTTGCGTACTTTAAAGCAGAATACTAGGAAGTTGGAGAGAAAATGGCGCTCTACACATCTAGAGGATTCCTATTTAACCTGGAATAACAGTCTACTGCTGTATAAAAAGACCCTTCGACAAGCTAGAACAGCATATTTTTCATCATTAATAGAGGCGAATAAAAACAATCCTAGGTTTCTTTTTAGTACAGTTGCCAAACTTACACAGAGTCATAGCTCTGTTGAGCAAACTATTCCCCCAGCTCTTAGCAGTGATGATTTTATGAGATTCTTCATAAATAAAATAAATTTTATTAAACATAAAATCATTGGCATCCTCCCAAACATGATTACTTCTTCCTCAGTAAATGAGTCAGTATCGGAAAGAACTGTAGAACCTCAGTTGTGCTTAGGCTGTTTTGATTCAGTCGAGCTTTCAGAATTATCAAAAATATTAGCCTCATCTAAACCTTCAACTTGTATGTTGGACCCAATTCCAACCAAAATATTTAAAGAAGTGTTCCATTTGGTTCCTGGCCCCATTTTGGATATGATGAATCATTCCTTAGTAAACGGATACGTACCACAAGAATTTAAAATAGCTGTAATTAAACCTTTACTCAAGAAACCTTCCCTTGATCAAGATGACTTAGTGAATTACAGACCTATATCTAACCTTCCTTTCTTATCCAAAGTCCTTGAGAAAATAGTTGCTAATCAAGTCTGTGAGCATCTAAACAGTAACGAGCTGTTTGAAGAGTTTCAGTCAGGTTTTAGAGCTTATCATAGCACTGAAACAGCACTGGTGAAGGTTACTAATGATATTCTCATGGCCTCAGATAATGGACTGGTGTCTGTTCTGGTTTTGTTAGATCTCAGTGCTGCTTTTGACACAGTCGATCATAATATTCTCTTAGAAAGGCTTGAACATGTTGCAGGGATCAAAGGAACAGCACTAGGCTGGTTTATATCATATCGGTCTGATAGATTCCAGTTTGTTCATCTAAATGATCAATCTTCTTCACTCTCAAGGGTTACTTGTGGAGTTCCACAGGGTTCTGTGCTTGGACCAATTCTTTTCACCATATATATGCTTCCAATTGGTAGAATCATTAGACAGCATGGGATAAATTTCCACAGCTATGCAGATGATACACAACTATATTTATCCATAAATCCTAATGAACCCAGTCAGTTGGGTAGATTACAGGCATGTCTGGAAAACATAAAAACATGGATGACTCTAAACTTTTTGCTTTTAAATTCTGACAAGACAGAAGTTGCTGTCTTTGGACCAGAAGTTCTTAAAAAGAAACTAATTAGTCAATCACTTCATCTGGATGGCATTAAATTGGCCCCCAGTAATAACGTAAAGAACCTCGGCGTTATTTTTGACCGAGACTTGACATTTAAATCCCATATTAAACAGGTTTCTAGGATTTCTTTCTTTCACCTCCGGAATATTGCTAAAATAAGAAACATCCTGTCCAGAAGTGATGCTGAGAAACTAGTCCATGCATTTGTTACCTCAAGGCTGGACTACTGTACTTCTTTACTATCAGGAAGTCCACAAAATGCCATTAAAAGCCTTCAGCTGATCCAAAATGCTGCAGCATGAGTTCTGATGAATATTAAAAAGAGAGATCACATTTCTCCTGTTTTAGCTTCCCTTCATTGGCTCCCTGTTAAATCCAGAATATAATTTAAGATCCTTCTTCTTACATACAAAGCCCTTAATAATCAGCTCCATCATCCATCAGAGATCTAATTGTTCCTTATGTTCCTAACAGAGCACTTCGCTCTCAGACTGCAGGTTTACTTGTAGTTCCTAGGATTTCTAAAAGTAGAATGGGAGGCAGATCTTTTAGTTATCAGGCTCCTCTCCTGTGGAACCAGCTCCCAGCTTTAGTCCGTGAGGCAGACACTCTGTTTACTTTTAAGGCCAGGCTTAAAACTTTCCTTTTTGATAAAGCTTATAGTTAGAGTGGCTTAGGTCATCCTGAGCTATCTCTGTAGTTATGCTGCTATAGGCTTAGACTGCTGGAGGACAGACTGACCACTTTTTTTACTCTGCTACTTCCTTTTCTCCTACTACTCTCCAGTTGTATTACAGTTCATTCTGTTATTCTGTTAACTTTGTTTTCTCTGAGTGTTTCTCTCTCCATAGAAGATATACCTGGTCTGGTATCCTGCTTGGCTGCAATGCCCTGTTGGACGGGGGGCATCGACTGGGATGATCCTCCCAGTAACTGAACATCCACTGTGTCCTGTTATCAACTTTTTACTTTCTGTGACATAGAAAGTTCTCTTATATCAGATCTTCTGTTCCTTCTGTGTCTGCTCTGTCTTCTCAAACCCCCAGACGGTCGTGGCAGATGGCCGCTCCTACTGAGCCTGGTTCTGTTGGAGGTTTCTTCCTGTTAAAGGGGAGTTTTTCCTCTCCAACGTCGCTACATGCTTGCTCAGTATGAGGGATTGCTGAAGGATTGCTGTGGTTGGAAAGTCTGCATCAACGGGGCCCAACCTCACGCCAATGACTGACGCAATCTGCTGGGATTCCTTAAATAGGAAACTTTTTAAGTGATTGGAATGTTTGTATAAATGTATTGAAATGACTTCTTTTTAAGTGCCTTGAGACGACATCTGTTGTGAATTGGCGCTATATAAATAAACTGAATTGAATTGAATTATTTTTATTACTTTGAAAACTAAAATAATACTTATTTCCTCAGAATATAGTTTCAGATTTTGTGTAATTTTTGTCCCGTATGACTTAAAGGTTGAGCTATTATTGTTACAGGTTTATTTTCACATTAGAAGAGTAATTTGTTTTCTATTTCAATTTTAAAATAATTTCTGTATTGACTTGTAAAAGCTGATCAGACGTTTATTTAATTATTCTTTCTAACCATAGAGGGCTGTCAAGAGATTGAAAAAACTTTGAGATTAATTAATTATGATCTGTAATTAATTTATCGCACTAATAATTGCTGAGAAAAGCCCTCATCTTGAAGTATTTTCTTTTAAATTTATTACATGATTGTGGCAAAACAAATGCATAGCAAGAAAATGGCTTTATGAAGTCCTTTACTGTTTTAATCAGACCCAGCCATTTGCATTTCTCTGTTTTCGAGACTGGTCCCAGTGCTGACTGCAATTTCGTCTTTGAGCATGTGCGATTCGTTACCATTCTGGACTCAGTGGGGTAAATATCTGCTCTGAGTGAGTCCAGATGGACCTGGACAGGCGGGCGGAGCTCCTGGGCACCGACTTGCTGCCTGCTTTGAGTACAAGAAGCTCAAGGCATAAAAAGGGATTTTTTTTTAAAGGAAACTCATGCAGAAACAGTAAAATTAAAGACTAAAAATTAGATTAACGCGATTAAAAAACATAGTGCACTAAATATCGCCGTAATTAATAAATCGCAATTAACAGGATAAATTGACACCCCTGGTTAAAATCAAAAGTCTTAAAGTAAACAGAAAATTATTGAAAGGTTTCTGGACTGAACCAAGTGTCCTGTATTATACAAATCACAATTTATACTTCTAGTACCAACACACATTTTCTTTAGCTTTCATGGAAAAATATGACCTTGATATGATTATGAAACATATTTCGGACGTGCTGGTTTGATTTGTCGTTTACATTTCACATTTAAATAAAAAGACAGGACATAAATTTGTTTGGACGCTTCAATTAATGGAAACTGAATGAATTTAGAAGTAGAAAGTTGCCATGGAAGGAATGAAGAACAAAACCTAAATGGGGAAAAAAGATGCAACAAAAAGAATTGTTTTATAACAAAACCGTAGCACCGTAGGCACCAAAGATGGCACCTCCCTAAAAAAATACTCAGTGCTAGATACCATTTTCGATACCGCAACAACATTTTATGAAGATACAGAGTTCTTTTAAGTTCAGAGCAAAAAATTTAATTGATCACAATATGACAACATTTTTAATTTCTTATTTAGAGCAAAGTAGGCAAGAATTAAACCCTTATTTGTAAAATATATGATTAAAAATTGTTACTCCCTGCATGGCAAAAATGCAGACAAGATAACACTAAGTATTGGTGTTAATATCCTTTTAAGTATGCAACTTTGAGTCGTGCAATTATTGTATTTATTATAACTGCTTATCTTTAGTGTGCCACTCGTTTCCATTTGTCAATTTGGTGTTCATACAAAAAATTTAATATTTATTGTTTTTTTTGTGCTGTAGTCGTCATGTCAGCAGAGTTTAAAACTTCCAGCTGAACCTCATTAGCGACACCAGGGGCCGAATGTCTGTTATTGCGATGCTGCTGCTGGATGAAGTGCAACAATTTAGGCAAATGTGAACGGGTCCGCGAAAACATTAGAGTCTCTAGTTGTGCAAAGCTTGTCGAGACCTTCAGATGGAAGGTCGATCCACAGGGAGGGGGCAAATAACTAAATCCCAATAAAGATCGTTAAAGTTAGTGGTTTTAACATACCGAAATGTGCCCTGAAATCTCACCGGAAAATCAGTTTCTGTTGCTTATCTTCGTGTTCTACTTGTTTGGTTTCAGTCATCCTCTTCTTTTCACTAAATGGACCGTCATGTGAGGAGATCGCCTCTGAACCTTCACCTGCTCCTGTTGCCGCTTCGCTCAGCCCGACTCCTGAGTCGACCCCCGGTGTCACGGAGGACAACCCCGTCCAGGAGGAACCAAAGTCTCAGAATGCCCCAAGAAAGAAAGCAAAGTTGTTTCAGTGCCCTTCGTGCGAGAAGATGTTTGCAAAGAAGTGCCTGATGGCGAGGCACAACCTGAAGCACACCAAACCTCACGGTTGTCCTCACTGCGGCAAGCGTTTCGCGACCCTCCGCGCTCTGGTCCCCCACACAAGGAAACACACCGGGGAAAAGCTTCCCAGCTGTCCTGAGTGCGGGATCCAGTTCGCCTACAAGTCCACTTTTGACCGGCACATGCGGAGCCACGCGGTGACGAACCTGAACAGAGCGACGCCCCCATGCCCTCTGTGCGAGATGCAGTTCCCGAGCGTGTTCGCGTTCCAGCGACACCGGTGCTCTGCTCTGCGAAGGACGTTCGTCTGCTCCGTCTGTCCGGAGATGTTTGAGTGCAGACGAAGTTTGGCCAATCACGAGAATCTCCACTCGGGAAGCCGGGACTTTGTTTGTGAAATGTGTGGCGAGAGGTTCCTGTCGTCCTCTTCTCTGGCCGCTCACAGAGCCATCCACTACCAGGGGGGAAACTGCTGCGACAAGTCCGGCCGCTGCTGTAGCGGTGCCAGCGTCCGAAGCGACCCCGGCGGAAAGAAACTCCTCAGCTGCGACGTCTGGGGGAAAGCGCTGAGCCACCGGAGCGCACTGAAGCACCACATGCTCAAACACACCGGAGAGAGGGAGTACGTCTGCGGGACCTGCGGCAAGCGCTGCGCGCACGGCAGCGCGCTCCAGAACCACCTGAGGGTCCACACGGGGAGGAAACCCAGAGAGATGGCGGCCTGCGGCACGTGCGGCAAAACCTTCGCCTCAGCGTGCAAGCTCAAGCGGCACATGTCGGTCCACACCGGAGAGAAGCCGCACGTCTGCAGTCACTGCGGGAAGGCGTTCGGCGACCCCAGCAACCTGAAGAGTCACGCCTTGATTCACCGCAGCAAGAGGAAGTTTGAGTGCAACGTCTGCGGCAGGAGGTTCGCCCAGAGCGCCGGCCTCAAATCGCACAGACAGCTCCACGTTGGAGGGACGTTTGGATGCAAAGTCTGCGGGAAGAAGTTCGTCCTCAGAGCCCAGTTAAGGAAACACGAGAGGGAGCACCTGGTAGAGGAGGCAGGAGATGACAGACAGACTCAGAAAACTGCTTCATGATCAAAATAAAGTCTTCTGAAGAGATTAAACATGCTTAACAGATCTTAAAAGGATTAGTTTGGATTTTTCGTCCCTCACTCTAGTCACACCTATCCACCTCACCTGTTGATTTGGGGCACATGTGTGAAACTCGAGGCCCGTGAACCAAATCCGGCCTTCCATAACTGTTTACGTGGCCCTCTAGACTTTAGAGGGCCACATAAACAGAACATTCAAATAGGTTGTGTGCATCAATCTAATGAAATCCATTTTTATTTGTATCGTGCCAAATTACATCAATGTGAAAAGATGTTTAGGATTATTTGATTTTAAGAAGTACTCTTTAAATGCAGAGACGGCTATTTATTTATATTTTAACAAGTGGTTTATGGGTAGTTTTATCAATAGATTCGGCCACAACAGGCCCTTTTTTTAGGACATTCATGATTTTGATGTGGCCTGAACTAAAAAAAAGGTTGGACACCCCTGATCTGGGGGGGATCAGCTGATTTCATCAGGATAATTTTTCTACAGCCCTGGAAAGCTGATCTGGGAGCCAACAGGGTTCATCAAAGTACCGCAGAGAAACACAGACGTTGATTGGCTGATGATGGAAACGTCACAGCAGATGTTATGGGCTGTTGTAGACCGGTAACGTCTGCTAGCTTAGCGCTGTAGCTTGAGGTGATCCAAAGTCAGTTCAAACAGCTGATTAGCCGTTAGATTTATTTACCTGATCAGAAAAAACTCACTGCAAAAATGTGAAATCTGTTCATCCATCCATTCATCTGTTCATCCATCCATTCATCTGTTCATCCATCCATTCATCTGTTCATCCATCCATCCATCTGTTCATCCATCCATCTGTTCATCCATTCATTGGTTCATCCCTTCATCCATCCATCCATCCGTTTATTCATTGATTCATCTTTTCATCCATCCATCTGTTCATCCATTCATCTGTTTATCCAGCTGTTCATCCATTCATCTGTTTATCCTGCTGTTCATCCATCCATCTGGTCAACCATCTGTTCATCCATTGATTCATCTGTTCATCCACCAATCTGTTCATTCATCCATTCATCTGTTTATCCATCCTTTCATCTGTTTATCCATCTGTTCATCCATCCATCCATCCATCTGTTCATCCATCTATTCATCTTGTCATCCATTGATTCATCTGTTCATCCACCCACCTGTTCATCCATCCATCCATCTGTTCATCCATCTGTTTATCCATCATTGTTCATCCATTCATCTGTTCATCCATCCATTCATCTGTTCATCTATCTGTTCATCCATTCATTGGTTCATCCCTTCACCCATCCATCTGTTTATCCATCTGTTCATCCATCCATTCATCTGTTCATCCATCCATCTGTTTATCCATCCATCTGTTCATCTGTTGATTCATCTTTTCATCCACCCATCTGTTCATCCATCCATCCATCTGATCATCCATCTATTCATCTGTTCATCCATCCATCCATCTGTTCATCCATGCATTCATCTGTTTATCCATCATCTGTTCATCCATCCATTCATCAGTTTATCCATCCATCTGTTCATCTATCCATTCATCTGTTTATCTATCTGTTCATCCATTAATTGGTTCATCCCTTCATCCATTCATCCATCTGTTCATTTATATGTTCATCCATCCATCCATCTGTTTATCCATGTGTTCATCTTTTCATCCATCTGTTCATCCATCTGTCTGATCATCCATCTATTCATCTGTTAATCCATCCCTCCATCTGTTCATCCATCCATTCATCTGTTTATCCATCCATCTGTTCATCCATCCATTCATCAGTTTATCCATCCATCTGTTCATCTATCCATTCATCTGTTTATCTGTTCATCCATTCATTGGTTCATCCCTTCATCCATTCATCCATTTGTTCATCCATCTGTCCATTTATATTTTCATCCATCTGTTCATCCGTTTATTCATCTGTTCATTCATCCCTTCATCCATGTTTAAAACATGTTTAAATTCATGGTAAACTGTATTTCCAGATTCAAACAGCAGCATCTTTATACACCATGGTTTCCTCTCAGTGCGTTTAGACCTGATAGTTTGAATCTGGGTTTAACGCTATGGTTTTAGGGTTATAGTTCAGCACAAAGAGAGAAAATAAATGTCAAATGTTTAGTTTCCTTTCTCTACATTTAACAGAAAAATAAACTCTCCTGAGACGGACAACTTGATAAATCGTTACTGAGGGGGCCGTAAACTGGTAGGTTATACACAGCAAGGCAGGATTTTAAACTGAACATGTTTTTTCTGTTCATCCAGTTTGAACCAGAAACAACAGTACCACTAAAAACAAAAAGAAGAAAATTGGTGAATAACCATTAAAGAATGCAGGAAATTTGAAGCTAATTAACACCTTATTGAATCTGATTTCTCATTAGAAAAGTAATTATAAAACAAAATCAAGCAGGGACAATTAGAGGCTCCAGAATAATGAGGGTTTGGCAGTAGCTTCAGTCACACACAAGTTTCTACTCTTGGGATGGAGGAACACAACTGGAGAGCCAAAATCTTATTTTAATTACATTTTTAGATGAACGGCACGAAATTGAATCCATTAGTGGTAAAAGTTTAGCCTGGATCTGGCGGGTTTTACAGACGGAAACCATCCGGCTGGGAAAAAGTACTGATGTTCCCATCAAAATCCGATTCCCTTCTACGTTTGGAAAGACGTTCGGCTTTGGCCGTGTTTCCGTGTCATCAGATTCCCAACCAAGAAGATATGCAATAACAAACCCAGCAGGGAAGATCATTTTCTTTCAAGGATTTAAATGTTATTTCAAATCTTTTTTTTTGTTTATTATGAGAGGGACTTTAAAGAGTCTAATTCTGGTCCTCACATGTTGCTCCAACACACTGGATTACAATACTCCATCCATACAATAAACAGAAGTTTTTGCCTGTTGAAACGTATGTCCATTTTCTGCACAGTACAAACTTGGTACGTGGTTGGCGCTTCTTTTGCTTGAATCACTACATCGATGCGGCATGTACGAGATCATCCTGTGGTTCTGGTTTAATTGGAGCCTTCTGGTCCTCTTGATAGTTGGTTCTGGTGTCTCTCATCTCCCTCTTGACAATACCCTGCAGATTCTCTGTGGGGTTCTGATCTGGCCAGTGTGCTGGCCAATCCAGCACTTTACCACCATGGTCACTGAAGCAGCTTTTGGCATCTTTTGCAGTGTGGACCTGCGGCAACTCCTAATGGAAAATTAAATCAGCTTCTCCGTAAAGCTTGTTAGCAGAAAGAGTTATTTGCCGGTTTTTATTTAACCCATTTGCGTTTTTACATGCCGTTGGCAGTGTGTTACATTCTTCCTCCCTTGTTTTGACACCTTTTCTATGTAAATATTCAAATAATACATAATTTAAAAGCTGAGATTCTTTCAGGTGCGGGCTGGCCAGATGGAGGTTTGGGAGTTTTTTCAAACGGCCGGTCTGTTCTAGATTGGTGGCCAGAACATTTGTTTTTGTACACCAAAACCAGACTCTGGTTGAGCCACTGTCATGATCCTGCTTTGTGTCTGCTATAAGTGAGGCGTCTTCCTTTATAGAAGATCTTTCTAAGCGCTATTGGTGGTGCTGCAGCTGCGGGTGATCAGTACCTCTCGCTGCTGCGCTGGTTTCTCCTGTCAACTATTTTGATATTGTTTGCTAGGTGCTACCAGATGTCAGTAGCTCTTTTCTGCCTTGAAAGGAAGCCCGCCTAACCTTGCAGGGCTTCCAAATATAGGTCGCCTCTGCGCCAGAAAGTTTGAGATATTTCATGGGGGAAAAATAATGTAAAATCCTTATCCACGAACCCACCTGAGGTAAAGAAACTTCCAAGCTCCCGGGCTGAATTTCAACACCATCCTATCCCTGCTTGTGATTCAAATGATGTATACCAATCAAAACTTCCCATCGATATATTTGTGCCAGCCTTCTGTGAAACACCAGCTTCTTTAGCGGTGGCCTTTTGTGGCTCAGCCAACCGCCTTCTGGACAACTGTTGCCTTCCTGGTTGTGTCGAAGATAACAAATCTGTAGTTAAATCCCTTTTTTACCAATCCTATGTAAACTGGGTTTTTATTAGCTGCAAATCATGATCGTCAGCATTTAATTAGACTTTTTAGGTGGAATAGCTGAAATAAAACAATTTGATATTTAGGTGCACTTGTATATAGTGTGATCGGCATGGGTTCTATCTATCTATCTATCTATCTATCTATCTATCTATCTATCTATCTATCTATCTATCTATCTATCTATCTATCTATCTATCTATCTATCTATCTATCTATGTTGTATTTTATGGGAGTTTTTCCCATCATAAGTAAACAAAAAAAACAGAGACTGTTGATTAAAAGCACTTTAAAGGGAATTTTGTTTAAGGGATACCAAACAGCATCTAGTCAGATCTGTAAAGATTAAATGTGCTGTTGCATTTTATCCTCCACTAGATGGTGTTAAAGGACCAATTTCAACCAAATACAGGGGAACTCATGTCCCCAAGAGACACATGACATATAAATAAGGATGACAGACAGCAGATCAAGCAACTGTCATCATCTCAATAATATAATAATAATCTTGAATAAATAACTTTGCTCCCCATCTGTAAAAGCTAGAGGTTTTCCTCGGCCTCTGAAGGCGACGTCTGCCTGTGCTGGTAAACTGCGGGGGAGGATAATGGAGGAGGTCGGACCAGTGAAGCACCAAATGTCAGAGGTGGGGACGACTTTAATTACTGTAACTAAAAGCTGGTGAGAAACCCGGCTGTGACTTTGTTTTAGCACAGAATAAAAGGAAAACAACTACTCTCCAGTTTGGGTTTATTAAATGAAGATAATAAACAAAACTTTTATCTTTCCAATTTAGCCCGGTTATTATTACCAATAAAAAGCACTGCAGGGAGTACAGGCTGTATTCTGCTGGTAAAGGGCTGAGAAATACAGAATGACTGAATTGAACGTTTTTGGGAGAGTGAAAATGCTTGGAGCATTTAGAAAAATATAGCATTGATTTTCTTTACTGATACACAGCCCAAACTGTAAATGAATAATCACTCCTGTTTAGAGAAGATAACCTAGCACCAGTTTATTAAAGCAACCTTTAGGCCAAATGGGATTAATGCTGCAGAGGACTGAGATGATGAAATGTTTGAAAGGTGAGTAAAATGGAATGGAAAAATATTTGATTGTCCCTCAGTGAGGATATTCAGGTGTACCAGCAGCGAAGCGACAGGCAGATTGAAGCGTGCATATATACAGACCCTTTTCAAAAAATTTGAATATCAAGTTTATTAATTTCCATAATTTTATTCAAAATGTTAAACTTCCATATAGATTCAGGGTCCACAACTTAAACGAGTATTTAGTTGTTTATTTGTACATAATTTGGGCTTCCAGCTCAAAAAACCCACCAAAAAAGGAATTCAAAAAATTTGCAAAATATCTAAGGAAAATATGAGAATGGACAGAGCTTCTGGTTCCTGACAGACCCCCAGCGTGATGTCCGACTGTGATTAATGGATGATGCTTTCAGGGATCACAGCACTGACGGTCAGCTGATGACAGACTGTCAGTGGCTGCACTCCGATGAAATGTTTGGGATCGGGAATGTCTATGTTCTCCTACTGTCCGCCACTATCAGGTTTCAGCTTCAGGGGAAATCTGCAAACAGGACATTTTTACACAGTGTGACAATATGAAAAAAACAAATATGGAAAAAGGTGAATGACTAGATGTAAGTGCAAGATAATGGATGGATGCAGGGATGAATGCTAAGGGTGTAAAAGACATAAGTCGGATCGATTCGTGACACCTGACAGAGAACGTGGGTGTGGGAGCAGAAAGCGATCAATCAGGTGCGGGGACCGCGGCTCGCTGACATGACATGACTCCGACCTTGGGCAGACACGGTTAATTTAAAAGTCTGCTGAGCTCTTTATCGCTTACGGCTCGGCCTCACGTGTCAGCTGTGCGAGGGATGACCTGAGATCTCTCGCATTAAGCAACATCAAAAACGTGTGGCTGGAATTGTAAAGTGAGCTCGGCGAGGCTGTGGATCCACGGCTTAGAAATGGACAAAACCTAAAACACGCTCAAATTCAACATTCTCATGAAGTGTTTGTGCTTGTGACCAACTGTTACACAATAAAATATCCCATCAACTTGAACCAGGGGGTTCAAAGTGCGGCCCGTGGGCCACTTGTGGTCCTCAGAATAAGTTTGGCGTGGCCCACGAAGACAATTCAGGAAGTTTGTGGTTGATGCAGATGGAAGATTTTTGTGTTATCGAGGTTGGGATTTCCAAATTGAAATTATTTACAACTGTTGAGTAAAGTATTTACTATAGCCTGTCATGAGTATGAGTAAAATAATATCTGACCCACAGAAGAAGAAGAAGAAAAATGGTCGTGACTTTAGCGAGCTTCACGTGTTCTTCGAGGATGAAGGAAGGAGCATGAAACGTATAGAAAACCACTATAAATCACTATAACACCCTGGTCTAAGGGGGTCTGGAGGCAAAAAAGTGAGGTGGCCCTATATATTTTCAATAATTGTAAGTTAAATAATCTATCCAGGACCCTTGTAGGGTCACAGGGGGGACTGGTGTCTATGTCCAGCAGTCATTGGGTGAGAGGGGGGGAAACCAATTAACCAAACCAATTAACCTCACAGTTATGTTTCTGGACTGTGGGAAGAAGCTGAAGTACCCAGAGAGAACCCACACTTGCACAGGGAGACCATACAAACAAAGCTGGGAGTTTTCAACCTCACTATCTGAACAGATGCCCCCATATTTGGACCCATTTCCCATCCAAAACTGAAGTTATTCTTTATTTTGCAAAAGAATATCGAGCACACAAATGTTTCAGCTGCTTTACAGGAACAGATGATCACAGTTTGAGAATGCGGGCTGTTAATCTGAGGCAGCATTGTTATGCAATGAATAAAACCAGTAAAAACAGATAAAGTTATCAAGTTCCTTGGGATTGATGGCTTTAGAGAAAACGTGCAGCAGTAAATGACCCATTAATGTTTCCTCCTGGTCTTTGTGATGAAAGAAGGCTTGGTTTTATTGGCTGACAAGGAAAGGCCAGAGTGGGGGAACGCCACCCTCGGGCTTCTAAAGATGGAGTGATATTTCATGTGAAGAAATCAAAACAAGGCCTCTGAATGGATCCTGTGGGGAGCGAAGACCCAGCTGCACCACTGACATGGAGGAGAAGACGAGAAAAAAGAAAAGAGGAAGGAGCTTGCTCAGCGATGAGAGCCGGACAAGGATCAAGTTTGACATTCTGGTTGTCATTTAGCTTAATTCCCGACTGACTTTCATTTCCTTCATCCGGTGAAAGGCATTTCATCCGCTGTGCATGCAACTAGGAAAAGATTATCAACGATTAAATGAAGGCCACGCTACAGGTGGAAATTCAGATGGACTTTGTTAACACGATTCTTGAAATATTAACGAGGAACAAGTACGCTGTCCACAGGGCATTGCATTCTACACCTAATTCGAAGACCTTAATAGACGCAGGAAAGCTGCATAGTAAACAACCGAACTACTTTAAAACCCCACTGTCACGGAAAATCTAACCCTACTGCCCCCAAAACCCGAGAATATAATAAAAAAATACTTCCCCACAAGCAGGAATTTACCTTTGTCTCATATTTGGGTCAGTAGGGTTCTTGACATACATTGGTTCTGTCCCATTTTTGCATTTAAAGTCAGTGCAAAAAAGTTTCACATCACTTAAAGCAACACTAAAGAGTTTTTGCTCTTGGTTCCCTCTACAGGTCGGAAGCGGAATTGTCCATTACAGCTGTCGTAAATAATTTAGCCTACCGTCACGTCACATGCGCGTTATTTGTTTGGAGGCTATCCAGGACCGGCTTTTTACAGTTATTGTCATCCTTCATGGCATTCAACTCAGAACATCAGTGGTAGAAAACGCCTTATGAACACAAACTTACGTGCTTAGCACAGTAGCTAATGCCTTGGCTAACATGAGCCAATCAATATATAACAATCTACAATGTATCGTACCGAGATCTATGCACACTGTTGGGGTGAAAAAAGATTATTACTTACAAGTCCAGCAGCAACAAAGCCAAGTGACCATCAGTATCGCATCTTGTAGCCTCCTTCAACTCTCGCCACAAGTGAAAGCCGGTCCAATGTTCACTCTAGTTCAAGCTCTTTCTCTATCTTGCTCCCGTTTTCTTTTCTTCGCCTCCTCCGACATACTCTTCCTTTTCTTTGGAGGCATAATCTTTGATGACAATTGTTCAAGCTACCTGCTGCAAGGTATCTTCCATGTACATGTACCTGCCAAGTATGCTCCACCCAGAGAGCCTTGCAGGATGCTGCACCTACCGGCTTTTGTGAAGCCTGCCGTAAAGCAAGTCGCATATGTAGTCTCATTTGAACTACAAAACCGCTACCTGACGACCCAAACTTACATAGTGCTGTTATAGCCGATAGAGGGCCACAAAGCGAATCCAGAAGTGCCGCTTCACCCTGTTATGAGTTGATGAACCACTGACACGAGTTCGGAAACATAATTTTAAGGTAAAAAAAAACTCTTTGGTGGTGCTTTAAAGGGAACATAAACTCAGCAAAAAAAGAAACGTCCTGTGACTTTCAACTGTTTTGACTTTCAGTCAACTTAATGTGTGTAAATATTTGTATGAACACTAAAAGAGTCAACACCATAAGACATAAACTAAAAATGTTTCACAGACATGTGACTAACAGAAATAGAATAATGTGTCCTTGAATGAAGGGAGGCTCAAAATCAAAAGTACCAGTCAGTATCTGGTGTGGCCACTAGCTGCTTGAAGTACTGCAGTGCATCTCCTCCTCATGAACTGGAACAGATTTGTCAGTTCTTGCTGCGATCCAACAGGTCCCAGACGTGCTCAATGGGATTGAGATCCGGGCTCTTCGCTGGCCATGGCAGAACACTGACATTGCTGTCATGCAGAAACTCACGCACAGAACCAGCAGTATGGCTGGTGGCATTGTCCTGCTGGAGGATCATGTCCGGATGAGCATGCATAAAGGGTACCACATGAGGGAGGAGGATGTCTTCCCTGCACCGCAAGGCATTGAGATTGCCTGCAATGACAACAAGCTCACTCCGATGGTGATGTGATATACCGCCCCAGACCATGACGGACCCCCACCTCCAAACCGATCCCGCTCCAGGGTACAGGCCTTGGTGTAACGCTCATTCCTTCCACGATAAACACGAATCCGTCCATCACCCCTGGTGAGACAAAACCATGACTCATCAGTGAAGAGCACTTTTTGCTACTCCGGTCTGGTCCACCGAAGGTGGGTTTGTGCCCATAGGCGGCGTTGTTGCTGGTGATGTCTGGTAAGGACCTGCCTTACAACAGGCCTACAAGCCCTCAGTCCAGCCTCTCTCAGCCTATTGCAGACAGTCTGAGCACTGATGGAGGGATTGTGTGTTCCTGGTGTGACTCGGGCAGTTGTTGTGGCCATCCTGTACCTGTCACGCAGGTGTGATATTCGGATGTACCGATCCTGTGCAGGTGTTGTTACACGTGGTCTTCCACTGCGAGGATGATCAGCTGTCCTTCCTGTCTCCCTGTAGCGCTGTCTTAGCCGTCTCACAGTGCGGACATTAGCCACATCAGCAGTCCTCATGCCTCCCCGCAGCATGCCTAATGCACGTTCATGCAGATGAGCAGGGACCCTGGGCATCTTTCTTTGGGTGTTTTTCACAGTCGGTAGACAAGTCTCTTTAGTGTCCTGCGTTTTTAGAACTGTGACCTTAAATGCCTACTTTCTGTAAGCTGTTAAGGTCTTAACGACCATTCCACAAGTGCATGTTAATTAATTAATTATGGTTAATTGAACATGCATGGAAAACATTGTTTAAACCCTTTAATGAAGATCTGTAAAGTTATTTGGATTTTTACAACATTATTGTTGAAATACACAGTCCTGAAAAAGGGACGTTTCTTTTTTTGCTGAGTTTATTATGCCTCTTTTTAAACAAGTTATAATAGGTCTATACAAAACATTTTAATGAAGTTGAATGAGCTGCTTTGATGACTCTAGTCACTTTTATGCAGATTAATGACCACGTCCACCCATCTTGTTTCTAGGCTTCACGGGTTTGCCACACATGAGAATGGCATGCAATTGGAACAGGTGGGCGGGGTTTCACATGTGAGGGGCGGGGTTTCACAGATTAGGGGCGGTTGTATACAAATTCCACTGTTTGGGGGGTCAAACTAATGCAGTTTTTCAAATGGTTTGTAGAAGCAGAGGATTTCTGACAGCAAGAGTTTTTATGGAGGCAGCAGAGACCCAAATGGCAACTCAAAAGGATGAAAAAAAGTGACATTTGCATAACATGTCCTTTAAAAGGAACATTTCAGAAGTTTTAAGTTTTATTAGGGGCAGCAGTGGCTCAGGAAGTAGAGGACTCATCCTGTGACCGGTTGCCGTTTTCAAACACTGAGTTTGGTGGGAGCAGTGTTGGTTAGAGTCTTACAGCTACTGGGAGGAAGGACCTACGATAACGTTCCTTTGTGCGTCACTGAAGGAGCTCTCTGGTTCAGCAACAGCTTCGTGCATTGGGTCGTGACACTGTCCAACGGTGATGTTATTATAGCCAGACTATAGCCCCCCTCTGTAGAGAGCATCAGTCTTATGAGTCTAGTATATTATCCAGGTGAACACCCTGTACTTATAAGAGTCCACAATCCCAATGTCCACTCCCTGGATGTTCAGTGGTGTTGGTGTGGTGGGTCTGTGCCTGCGGAAACCCACCACGAACTCCTTGGTTTTTCCTGCGTCTGAGAACTTCTGAAGATGGCATCGTGAGGAGCTGAAGGAGGAGTCTGCAACGTAGAGGGTGAAGTATATATTGCAAGCGTTTGAAAGGTTTGTTGTTATTGCGTGATAAATATGTATATCCTAATAACATGATGGTAAATTGTAGAAACATGAAAAGTATTTTGTGAGAACATTAAACTTTTCACATTACAACGTTAAACTAGTATTGAAGATGATACGGTTCAGAATTCTGACCTGGGGACAACAAGCTTCAACGATAGTTGAGAGTCGTGCAGAATAAGAACTAATTGGAACATTTCAGGAAATTTAAAAGGGGACCCTAATCAGAAGTTCTGTTGTTTAGATCCAGCAGGCCTTAGGTTGGAGCATCAAAAGCTTATAGATCGTCTGTGTCTGTCTCTTTGTCAATATGATGAAAGATAATCAAAAAAGATGCCAATGCATCCACGTAGGCTGTTAATTGAGGTCTTTCTGTCTGTTCCATCATCTTGAGTGGGTCAAAGGTCATCTATTTATGAATGTGTTAATGGGATGCCTGGTTTTACTCAATTTAAAACGGATATTAGTGAAAACATGAAAGTCCTGCCTTCCCTGTAGCTAAATAATAAGGTCATCTGTTGATCAATCTGAACAATAAAACGAGGAATAAAAGCTGAAAGTTCATCCACAGCAGTAAGAGCAGTATATATGATTTTATTAAATGTATTTATAATACACACGTCACGATGTTATTCAACAGTTACTGTAGCATATCGATTATTTTATCGCAAAGCCTTTTTAACCTGCCATACGTCTGTTTTAATCTCTCCTGTTGGGTTTGCTCACATGATCTTTATTTTTTAATGGCCAAATTCTCAAAGCAGCTGCTCCCATTAACACATTTCACTGCTTTCAGCATTAGAAAGCATCAGAAGTTGCATTTACTTTGACCCACTTGGCGTACCATACAGTATTTAGGGTAGTTTTTTTTTTGTTGCAATGCGCTTAAACCAGGGGTGTCAGGGGCCTTGGGGCATGAAGACAGAGTACTTTGTCCTCACAACGATTGTGTCTCTGCTGATAGGTGAGAGAAATTGTGTTCACCAAGTTGAGATAGATGTGATTAATTCTTTTCAGGAACATTTGCTCTCGTCTGGATTTCATCTGAAGTTTGCACCAGGGGTGCATTCAAGACAGCCAGAAATATATCAGTATGTATTCTTATTTCAACTCGGAAATAGCGATGTATATAAAACGATATGGTAATAAATGAATACAGTTAAAGCTGGCTGGTAGAAGTGGTGAGTTGTTGAAACAGTAATTCTCAGGTTTTCAGTTCTGATCCCCTTAGGAAGCTTGTTACATAAAGATGCACCCTATAGGTACACACATGAAAAATACTTAAATGTCACAAGAATTGTTAAAGTGTTAAATTGACTTTATCAAGCCTCAAGAGTCCTTTATGTCGGAGATCTTTTAAAGCGCGACTTTTAACCCTCACTCAGTATCTTTTGCTCTGTTTCTGGATCTTTTAATGACTTGATTTGTGATAATCAAATTGATTTGTTTTGTCTCACAGAAACCTGGCTGCAGCAAGAGCATTATGTCAGTATAAATGAGTCAGATCCTTCCAATTAATTAAATGTTCACATTCCCTGAAGAACTGGGCGAGGAGGAGTAGCAAACATTTTTCATTCAGATTTATTAATTAATCACAGAACAATTAATAGCTACAATTCTTTTGAACAACCAAATCATTAGTTTTCCTCATCTAAATTGTAAAGCACTAAAACCACTTTTGTTTCTGGTTTGGTATTGTCCACCAGGCCCTTACTCTTAGCTGTAGTTCTAGCTGTATGTTTTCACTGAGTTTCTCCTCTTGTAGGAAGACTTGGAAGTCTAGTGTTTAGTAGGCGAGAACATCCAAGGTGTTAACATGTAGGGAATGATTGCGGTGTCGATTCAAATCGGGTGCGCACCTCAGGAAGATTGGAGATGTGGGGACGCCGTTATTGAGCCTCATCACAACCGTTAACAAGGGCTCCAAAAGTCTGGTGAAAGCAGTAATGCTGTAAGTGAATACACCATTTTTTTATTGTTTATAATCGTTTTTAAACTGAGCCAATTACAGATTGGTGGTTCAAAAGAAAATTGCAATTGGTCCCAATTAGAATTTTCCCCGTTTTTTGTGACCTTCTAGCTACTTTCCCACTGCGAATATGTTAATGACAGCCATCTATGTGTATGACATTGCCGATAAATGGCAGACTGTTTTTTCGACTTGCATAGTTTTTGGCTGTACTCTCTGTTGGTTAGGTTCTCTGCCAACAAATGGCTGCTTCTCACTCATTTTGTTCAGTGTAACTAAAACCGGTAATAAATAAAACTGTGCAAACACAATAATATTTTTCTAATCATAGATAATTAACTATTTTTGTCTATGCTTAACATTCCCTGGTACTATCTGAAGATATCAAAAGGGTTTTTTT